>CATIWF010012066.1:0-160281 GCA_949630135.1 Balakata baccata | reverse complement strand
TTGCATGGATATGCAATTGGTATGGATCAGATACCTACCAACTAAACTAAGGATGGTTTGTTGAGTTGCCTCAAGGTCATTCTTAGCAAATTGGATATCGACCCACTAGGAGACCTTCCATATAGGTTCTCTCGGGTTTATTGTGAGGGCTATAGACTCGCAATAAAATAGTGGGAGTCATAATGTATTTTGTTAAAGACCTAATATCATGCATTCATTCATGTACACACCTCTACAATCTCGATCTTTACATCTAAGTTGTTAGAATCATATCATTCAATGTGAATCAATGCGTAATCATGAATCATACATTTTGACTAACCTAAGCTTCCTTGACTGACATAAAACTAAGAATGGTTCTCAAATCCTATAGGTTGCCAAAGTCTGGGATAGCTATTTTCCTTCCCTTAATGCTTGAGATGCAAGTGTTATGAACAATTTGCATAAAAAAAGTACTTGAATAGCAATGGATTGATCCTAAGTTCTTCAAACTTCAAAAGCATCATCAAATGGATGCAAAACCATTATGTAAGATCTTAGAGAGATAACCAAAGAGCAAACTCAAGTTGAGTGATATTAGATATCTAAATTGCTCTACCACTCTAAGATGATAGAAGAGAGATCTAAAATGTAACATACATTATAGATGAAAGGAAAAGTAGAGATACATCTTGAAAGGTACTTCCATTATAGCAAGAGTGAGAAATGAATAAATAGGCAGCCATTTTTTCCATTTTAACCCACTTTCCCGACCACATGTTTTTTTTTTCAATTATTATTATTATTATTATTATTATTATTATTATTATTATTTTGTCTACATTTTTACATGTACTAAGTTAATGCCAAAAGTACTATATAATCATTTTGTCTACATTTTTACATTTCACTATGCCAAATTTCATTTATTTCAAATTTAATCATTTTATTTAATTTTATTTTCAATATATTGTGTCCTTATTTAAATTATAACTAGATACGTACGACTTACTCCTATTACGATAAACCGACTTATGACAAGTCTACCTCATGAGCATGTCTAGTTAAAATCCCTATATATGAATGTGTCTCATGTGAATTATATATATATATATAAATGGAATGCGTGTAATAATGCATGTAGAAAAATCGATGATGTTACATTCATTAATTAGAAGTTTAGTTTTTTTTGGACTAGATAACTATATTTTATATATAAAAAATCACATAGCTAATATTAAAAAAATAAATTAATAAAAAACTATTAGTGTCCAACATTATTATTTTTTAACATTCCTTGAATACTATTAATGAAAATTAATTAAAAATAAACATTTAATACAATTTTTAATTTAACGTCCAATATTTTTTTAAGTTCCGCGAATATTATTATTTTTAATTTATGAATTACAAATAAGTAATAATTATAAATAAAACTATAACATTTAATCCAATTTTTAATATAATGTTCAAAGAACTAACATTGAAGAATAAATATTTAATATATTTAGAGTTATATAATATATATAACTTTTATTATTATTATATTTAATAAATATTGGATCATTTGTACTATGATTATTTATTTATTTTTAATCATATACATAACAAGTTAAGTTTTTAAAATTTACATACATAGTAAAATATAATTTTCTTTTATATTAAAATATAAGAATCAAATATAATTAACAAACATTAATATTTACATTAAATGTGACTTAATTACATGATAATTAAAAGTAACGAAAATTAATTTGCTGGATAAAATTATTATTATTATAAATTTCACGCGTGAATGATTAGAAATAGGGGGACATACAAAATAATCGTAAAATACTTATATACTACCTCTATTTTATATATGATTCTTAGTAATAGATAAATTAGTAATCTTCATATGAGTTATAATACAAATTCAATATGTAATAATTACGTACAAGACACGGTAATAAAAAATCATAATATAGTATCATCATAATATATATAAAAGTTGGAATAAGAGGGACATACAAATTTAAAAAGAATAAAAAATTAATTTAATAAAAAAATACTATGAAAGCACCGTAAAAAAATAACAATAGCAGATTGTCATTCAAATTATAACAATAATAGTAAACTAAATTACAACTATGCACGTAACACAAAATATAAATTTTAAAATACTGAATACAATTCTTAAAAGTTATTTAAGAAATTATAATTTTTTAATAATTTTTATGTAATTTAATAATTAATTTATTTTAATCATATACAAAATAAGTTAAGTTTTTAAAATTTATTTGCATAGTATAAGATAATTTATTATTATATAAATTATAAGAATCAAATATAATTAATAACAATTAATATTTAAAATAAATGTGATTTAATTATATGATAATTAAAAATAAGTAAAATTAATCTGTTGGACAAAATTATTATTATTATTATTTATTTAATAATTATGTGTCAAATTATTAAAAATTACATGCATCGCACGTAAATAATTGAAAATAGAGAGACAAACAAAATAACCATAAAGTACTTATTATTTCTATTTTATATACGACTCTTAATAATTGATAAATTAGTAATACGAGGATGGACAAAATAACCATAAAATACTTACTACCTCTATTTTATATATGATTCTTAATAATAGACAAATTAGTAATATTCATATAAATTATAATACAAGTCTAATATCTAATAATTACGTACAACATAACCAACCTAATTGTATTAATTAATAAGTTTAATTATATCATTTAATAATTTAATTTATTAGTGAATAGTATGAATAATTATTATTAATATCTATTTAATAATGATGAATCTAATTATTAAAAACCAAAATACAGTAAAAAAATATAATAGACAAGATAATTAATGAGTCAAATAATATGACGTAGTTTTTTTATATATAGTATGATATAAAAATCAAATATAATTAAATATTAGTATTTAAATGTGATTTAATTACATGATAATTACAAATAACTAAAATTAATTTGTTACATAAATTATTATTATTATTTATTTAATAATGATGAGTTTAATTATTAAAAACCACGTGACGATTGGGAATAATGGGAACAGACAAAATAACTGTAAAGTATTTATTGTCTCTATGTTATATACGACTTTTAATAATGAATAAATTAGTAATTTGATAGAATTTGAGATAAACATGCACTTCTATAATTTAAATACAATATGAGTTCAATATATAATAATCACATGCAATGCACGTGAATGATAAACTAGAAGAGACAATCAAATTTACTAAAAAGTTAATATAATTGTATTAATTAATTGAGTTATTTAATAATTTAATTTATTAGTAAATAATATTAATAATTCATTTGATATAAGAATCACATATAATTACCAACTTTTAATATTTAAATTAAATATGACTTAATTACATGATAATTAAAAGTAACTAATATTAATTTATTAGATAAAATTATTATTATTTATTTAATAATGATGAATCAAATTATTAATAGAAAGACGTATATATATTTTTATAATTTACTATAAATAAAATAATAATAAAATTAAATATATTAATAAAAAATATATAAAAGTCAAATAATAATTAGTAACGAATTCAATATTTAATAATAGTGTGTATGATAAAAAATAAATCTACATATTTATAAAATTGCTGCCATTTTATTAAAAAAAATACGGACAGAGTCAACTTTGCTACATGTGTAACAATCCTCAGTTAGTTCCAGTTCCTCCAATTTTAGAACTCGAAAATTTGGGCTGTGGTGAGTTGATCAAAGGAATATATTCTTGAGTTCGGGTGGTTTCACTGCTTTCCACTTGCATCTACGGATATAAAAATAAATAAATATGTTTCTCAATTTTGCATTCTTGTGATTCTAGAAAACGTGCAGCATTGTGTACCCCTTGGCGGTCGTGGAGGTGTATGATGGAAGTGGGAGCGGTGGTGGTGATAGGCTTACAACTTGTCCGCGGCGGCACTTCCACTTCTGGAGCGGAAAAAGAAGAACCACTCGTCACCCGTATTGCTTTTGGATCATGCGCCAATCAAAGCGCTCCTCATGTCAGCTTTCGCTGCTTTTCTTCTGATTATGTTCTTCTTCTTTAGCTGCTACTGATCTTTCTGTTGAATCTTCGACTGCTCGTTCTTCCCTCTCGTAATTAAACTGATAATTGATTTCTATTATTTCATTTTAATATTTTCTCTCTCTCTCTTTCTAACTGATATCATCATTTCGTCCTTTGATATGATCAATTGCATCTTTTGCTTGTTTCTCGACTTCTATGCTCTTTTTCCTCGGACATATTGGTATTATGTATTATCTTCTTCTTTTGCTTAAACCAACTATTGCACGATTTCTTGCTGAGATGGATGATGTTATTAATCAATGGTGGCTCTCGGTGCTTTGAATCCTAGCCGAGTAATTTAAGGGCTTCCTAGAGTTTATTACTCTTCTCTCAGTTTCTTGATCTATAGGTTTCAAATGTCATCCATATCCGCCGGTTCTTGCTGTATTCACTGAAAATTATGTGCCTGTTCTATGTAGCCTATTTGGGAAGCAATAATTGACTTCGATCCCCATGTTTTTATTTGGCTGGGTGACAACATTTATGGAGATGTTAGACGCCCTTTTAAATTATTTGGGAAGGAAAGGACAATTGGGCTGTGGAAGAATGCTCCCAGATTTGTTCCTTCCTCTGAACAGGAAATGGAGTCCAGATACAAGAAAGCTAAAACTAATCCTGGTTATTCTGGACTTCGGCAGACTGCTAAGGTGTTTTGCTTATAGATTTTTTTGTTCAAACCTTCGTGTTGATATTAGAGTTCTTTCATTATTCATTTATTCAAATCATGAATTCATCATCGCTGCATGAATGGTCCAGTAACAGTTGCTTTAATTTTTGTATTTCCTTCTGTTTCTATGTAATTACGCATGAAGCTTGCAGGTAATTGGCACTTGGGATGATCACGATTATGGATTAAATGATGCAGGAAAAGAATTTAGTAGGAAAGTTACTAACCAGAGGCTTCTTCTAAATTTCTTAGATGAACCTCTAGACAGTCCTCGGTGAGGGATTCTTTTCTTGCAATAACTCGTCTTTTTTTTTTTTCTTTTTTCCTTCACCCCCTCTCTCTTCCTTTTTTTTTTTCCTGATAAATATAATGGTTAAGATATTTTTTGATTTCCAGTTTCCTTGAGTGTATGCCAAATAAAGAAAGTAATGTATTTCTTCGATGGCCAGTTTAATCATTATGGGGTGAATATTGTAGGCGGAAACAGGATGGTGTATATACATCTTATACTTTTGGCCCTGTGAGCAGACAAATTAAGGTATAAGGGTTCACGTACTCCATTAGTTCTTTCTTTTTCATGTAGGATTTTCAATGGATTTGGGGCTGGGGGATTGGTCATTGGGCTTGGTATTTTCATAGTCACTAACATAATGTTATTGGTGGTGGTGCTCTTGGAGCTCCATATTCATTTGCCTCTTTTGTGGGGGGACAAACTTTCTAAGCATTCTGAACTTTAGTAATTAAACTTATGTAGGTTATTCTCTTAGATACAAGATACAATTGGGACCCGTTGCATAGTGATGGGAGTATACTGGGGAGTTTTCAATGGACATGGCTAGAAAAAGAGTTGAATGGACCCAAAACAACCATTACAATAATAGCATCTTCTATTCAGGTAATATGCAATTAGTCATCTACATCAGTTAAGATTTACGGTTGAATCACGTATGTAAGCAAATTCATAGGCAAGCAAGCATCACGCGTATAGACTTGCTCAATATGGATATATTATAATGCATATATCCTTGCAGTATCATTGTGTTATGAAAAATCTAGCAATTACTTTTCCCTGCACTTGCATTTTTTTGAATTATTGAAAGTTAAGTTTATCATTGTGGATATCTGCTTGTGAATTGATTATTTTTAATGCACATTTTGAAGGAGAAGGAACTGAATATGGCTTGACTAACAGATCATGATGGTAGCCTCTCGTGATATAGACTTGACATTATCTTGGAGAACAGATTCTTGTATTAATTGGCTCTTCCCCGCACCTGGATTTCCTGATATCTGTCATTTTAATTTCTGGTGTTGACTGGAACAGGTTGTCATTTAATTTATGGACCTAAACAAGGTCTCATAACATATGCAGTTTAGTCCCTTCTCCATGGAGAGTTGGTCTGCTGCAGTATTACTGGGATTGTTGTTGATAGTTTGGACTCTGTTGGTCAACCGTTCCCTGATCTTTTGTTGGTTGGTTGATCAATACTATATGATGGTCATTTTAAGGTGACTTGTATAAGAATGAGGCCACTCATGCTACTTTCTGCTTCTGTGTAATTAAGCAGTTTGGTTACATAACTTCACTGCATTGTGGTTATTTGTCTAAGATGAGCAAGTGATGGACTGTGATCAATTTTGGGATTATGCTTAATCTATACCTGTTTGGCAATGTTGGTATCATATTCTTAGCTAACTGTCACATAGTTCTTCTAAGTTGGGTACCATTGACTGATTTATTTTCTGGTGATGATAATACTTCTATTTGTTTGCACAGTTTGGATTAAGTTTGTCATCTTGGGTTAACTCCGCACGCTCTCTTTCCCTCAAATTTCAGGTAATATCAAATCATTCAGCAACCATGGGTCCACTGTTTTATTTGGAATCTTGGGGACGTTTTCCAAAGGAGAGGAATCGCTTGTTTGAATTGATTGCAGATAGTAAGGTGACAATTTTCATTAACTGCTCACAAATTGTTTTTTGGAATCTCAAGTTTTTCTAGTGCAAAATATTCAACTTACTAAATGAGCTATTATTTTGTTCTTTTATAATTTTTTCTCTGAGATATCCCTATTTGATGTTTATGTTTTTCTTGTGCAGCGAGAGGGGATCTTTTTCATTAGTGGAGATGTTCATTTTGGAGAAATCTCACGATATGACTGTGCAACAGGATATCCACTCTACGATGTGACCTCAAGTGGACTCACTCAAGCTGTTGAGAAGGCAGTCCTATTGCCATTGAGATTCATAGTGAGATTTGTAGCTTGGTTGACACCAACAACAATGAGAGTAATGAACCAAAACTGCAGATTCAAGTCATGTGCATACGGTATGAGGATTAATAATTTCATTAATCATAACTTTCTGGTGAGAATTTTAGTTTTATCTCCAAGATTTTTTTGTATTTTAAATGTGAATTCCCTGTAGGCCAACCCAATTTCGGAGCAATTGAAATAGACTGGAGTGCGACTCCTGCAACCTTACACCTTGAAGTTAGAGACATGAAGGGATACCCTGTCACCAGTGTAAAGTTCCCATTGTCAGAGCTGCAATCACATAGAGCAAACTCTACAACATCCACTGAAGTAAAAGAACCTGGAAGATACTGCTCTCTTGAAGTAAATTTGCCGTGGATAGTCAGATATCGCCTGGCAATTTTATTCTATTTTGCTACTTTTGGTATGCCTTTTGATGTTCACGGCATTTTTTGTCAACCGCATCCTGCATGAAATTTTATAATGGGTTGAGATTATTGTGCTGCTATCCGATTTTTTGGCATTGAAATGCGGTGTGTAGAGGCTGATAAATAGCAACTCATCCAATTTGGTGTCCCAGCAGTAAAATGATCATTATATATATAGGACATTTTAAAGAAATCGTGGTTCTGGCAGCAAGTTTTTTTTTTTTTTTCCCCATCAAGTTTTCATAGGGTTAATTTCACCTATAATTATTATATTTTTGATAATTTGCAAAAAAAAAAAATACTTTTTAAATTTTTTTTCCATAAAAATCACTAAATTTCATTTTTTTCTGTAAAAATTATTTACGGCAATTTTCTTACTAAATTGCTAATGACGTGACATCAGAATGCAGACATATAATGTCATATCATCATTTATGTAGATGCTATGTCAATAAATTCAAAGAATTATACTGTCATGTCGTTGCCTACATCAGTAATCGGGTGAGAGAATTGCTGAAAGTGATTTTTATGAAGAATAAATGAAGTTTAGTGATTTTTATGGGAATTAAAAACTTTATTTTTGCGCAAAGTAAAATTAACCTAGTTTTTATATCATTTTAATATTTATTGATAAAGAACTTTTTTTTTATTTAAATTTTTACTATAATAACTGTAATGATATTTATGTGTGTTGCAGTGTTGCTTCTTGCTGTGATAGCAGTCGCTTATGCAACTATATCAGTCTGCAGGAGATCTCTCCTCAAATGCAAGCTTGATTGACCATGTCTCGATAGTGGCATTTAATCTTACGATTAGTGTAAATATAATGAAAATGATATCTAATTCTCGAGCTGGTACAATATCTGAAACCTCAAATGCTTGGATCTTTTCTGACAAGTGTAAAGACTTTTTCTTTCACATGTTGTACCATGCTGTATGGCGTTATCGAAGTTCAGGGGAATTATTATACAACTCTTTCCCTCTGTCTCCTGAAGTTTCTTTTTGG
Organism: Balakata baccata; assembly: GCA_949630135.1. Lineage (NCBI taxonomy): Eukaryota > Viridiplantae > Streptophyta > Magnoliopsida > Malpighiales > Euphorbiaceae > Balakata > Balakata baccata. The sequence continues at coordinate 151,821 of CATIWF010012066.1, read as the reverse complement.
TTCATTAATCACACGATGTGGCTTGAGATAAAAGTTTTGGGGATTAACTTGTTCCTCCTGTCATTTTTCTTCATTTGAATTGCAATAAATGAGATTTCGCACTTGTTTTAGACATGTAATTCGATTAGAAGGATGTAGATGTCTGCGGGAACTGGCATATTGTTTTATGATTGACGTGTTCAATCAATGGGGCTTGCGTTGGCCTGCAACTGGACTCCTGCTAACCATGGTGTCTAAAGAAAATACTCAGGATGAGATCAAGCTTCCTGCAACGGCTTTTACAGAACATGGAACTTACTGCTCTGAGGCTTGAGTTGGTGCCCTCTGGAAGGGGAGGGATTAACGACATTAAAGAGAAAAAATGAAAGGACTTTACATTTCAATTGTGCTAGTGGGCAAACGAGAGAGACAAAAAACAGGGTGAGAGTGATTAAGTGCTGGGTTTTGTTTTTATAATGAGCACAATTTACGAGCAGAAAATGTGAAAGCAACAGCAGTGGTCATGTGTCAAAAGTAACCGAAAAGTCCTTGCAAGTTTGGATCTTTATTTTCTTGACGCCTTCGTTGACTTCCAAATGAATTAGTATTACCAGCAACCTATGTGGAATGTACGTGAATTTGTTGTTGGTTCTTTCCAAGGCTAGAGATAAATAAATTCAATCCTCTTCCTCTCTACTTTTGCGTTTAAGATGAGATGAGACAGGCTCAGCCATTGATTTGATTTCTGTTTGGACGCTGGTGCTGCTGATGCTAATGCTAATAGGCAAAACTCAAGTAGATGCTCAACACTCATACATAACAAACAAAGTGACTGCTACAACACCGCCTTCAATAACATCACCGAAGGATATGAATGCAACGCCGTTGAAACCTCCTGCCCATCCTACCTTACCTTGCGATCATCCCCTCCCTGCTACGACACCCCTGTCTCCATATCCAACCTGTTGGGCGCCCAAGAATCCGCCACTCTCCTCGCCTCCGTCAACAACATTTTCTCGGACGTCGCCTCCATCCCCGCTGATGATCAGGTCATCATTCCGGTCAACTGTTCCTGCTATGCCAACAAGAACTACCAGCGTAACGCCTCCTACACTGTCAAGTTTGCATCCGAGACTTACTTCAGCGTAGCAAACAACACATACCAAGGCCTCACCACCTGCCAGGCCATGATGGATCAGAATCCTTACGGGGATAAAAACCCGTCGGTGAATATGCTTCTTCAAGCTCCCCTCAGGTGTGCTTGTCCTACTTCCACTCAAACCGCTTTGGGATTCAAATACTTGCTTACCTACATGGTCACTTGGGGGGATTCTCTCCCTTCCATCGCCCAATTATTCGGTGTCAATTTACAAATCCTTTTGGACGCAAATCAACTCTCCTCCACCAGCATCCTTTAACCCTTCACGCCAATTCTAGTTCCTTTGACTTCACACCCACCAAGATTACACCTTCCCCGGTATCTCCCCCTGCTGCGCCTTCTCCGCCATCCACCTCTTCAAATTCCAGCAAGAGCCTTCTCCGCCATTCACCTCTTCCAATTCCAGCACGAAATGGGTATATGTGGGTATTGGGATAGGAGTTGCTCTGCTCCTTGTTTTTGGTTTGTTTTGGTTCCTGTTTTGGTACCGCAAATCCAAGTCTCATCAGTCCAAACCCATTCTAGTTTCCGCTTCAGCGCCGCCACCGGTGTCCACTGACCCAGATACCAAATCTTGGTCTTTATCTTCTCACGGCGTCCGGTATGCAGTTGAGTCCTTGACCATCTATAAATTCCACGACTTGCAAATGGCTACTGGATACTTCAGCAAAGAAAATAGAATTAATGGGTCGGCTTTCAAGGAATCAATTAGTGGTGATGCTGCTTCCGTGAAGGTTATGATGGGAGATGTGTCCAGCGAGATTAACATTCTGAAAAAGATAAATCACTCCAATATCATCAGGCTCTCGGGTTGCTGTTTACACGAGGGGAACACTTACCTAGTTTACGAATTTGCAGAGAATGGAGCTCGCAGCGATTGGCTTCACTCCGACAACGATTTCTACAAAGTTCAAATACTCACATGGAAGCAGAGAGTTCAGATTGCCCACGACATTGCTGATGCCCTGGATTATCTCCACAACTACACCCAACCCTCCTTACATCCACAAGAACTTGAAGAGAAGCAACATTCTGTTGGATGCCAAACTTCGGCTTGGCAAGATCACTGGATGACAAAGGAGAAGGGGAACTGCAGCTCACCAGAAGTGGTAGGAACTCAAGGGTACATGGCCCCCGAGTACATAGAGAATGGGATTATTACCCCCAAAATTAGATGTCTATTATGCGTTTGGGGTACTCGTATTGGAGCTTTGGTCTGGGAAGGAACCAGTTGCTGGTGGCAAGAATGCAGAGGATGGGATGCTCTCAGCAACCATAAACAGGGTGCTAGATAATTTTGCGACTTCATGGATACTTGTTTAGGAAAGGAGTACCCTATCGCCCCCCCGTCTCAGGTTTTCAGTACTTTATCCAAGATTCCCTCTTCTTTCCTGGATTGGGATCCATCCCTTGAACGCTTTAGGTCAGTTAGCTGAGGCAGGTAAATTAGTGCTAAACATCATTAGCTTGTATTCATATATCAGATTCCACCGGCAGCATGTTATTGGTTATACAGTTCCTAGATAATAAAGCATGTTAATTGGTATTTGCTCCCGCAGTTGGGGTGGATAACACTTCAAAAGAAGCCTACTTTGCCACTCTCTAATAGTTCCTATCCATGTCGAATTCCCCCACTTCCAAGCTAAATTAAGGTATAATTTTATGCCTTCAGGCACACCCTGGCAGTTAACGCAAGAATTTCAGAGCAATTTGTGTTTTCATTCACGCAACAAAACTGTCTAAAGTATCTAATTATCTGATACAGTTCTTACGAAATTTCTACAGCAGCCTGCCAGCATCGAATCATAAACTTTAAAAGTATATGAATGACCCATTCTTCTAGAGCTTGGAACACAATTTTCTAATTGCTGAAATGCTACTATGGATGAAGAAGCATCATGCCACTGTGGCAGCACCAATCTTCCATTGGTATCAGGCATTGCACACTCTCAAGTCCTCCAGCAGCTCAGCTATACGGAAATTCTAGCTTCACTAGTCTCTGCCTACTGCACCTTTATTGCCATTGATAATGCATTGACCCAACACAGTTCTTCTGCCAGCAAGGATGGCTGCAGCTGTGCGAACTTGCAACCGAATAGGCAAGTCTTCAGCTGAAGCCCAGTCAGTGTATTTGTCAACCATAAGATGCAGGACTCGAGAGAAAATTATCAATCTTCCACTTGTCTTTTCCCATGTGTGCTCTCGAGGAGTGTGCATCTCATTCAATTATCTTCTGTAAAACCTTCCAATATCTCAAAGAAGAAGGATTTGTATGAATTGCTCGAAGAACCCACTTCTGCGGGCTTTGGCAGAATTCCACATTGGAAAAAGGGTCAAATCTGGCTTCTGATTGTGTTGCTAGCAAATGCATTTGAAAAAAGAGCTCCGCAGGTCTCATTCCTGAGAGAAATATGATGCACATGAGAACATATTATTTAGGCATATACGAATTTTTAAGTGTAACCAACTTTTTCAGTTGATTTATAAGTAGTCACATAAATTACCGATTCACTAGAGAAAAAGGCAAACAATATTTGGACCCTATAATCATGTTCAACTACAACCACCAACATGCGCCATGCCATTCCCACTCCCCGCACCAACAAATAAATAAATAAATAAAATTATAGAATATATTTGGATAGGGTCAGGTTAGTTGCATCATTTCTAGATTTAATGTTAATAATCTATCCAGATTCAGGGACAGGCCAACTGATTAATACAAGCACAAATCACATGTAGTTCATTTATTTGATTCATGTACACAACACTTGCATGGATACATAATACATGGATAAGAAACATACCGGGTGGCCAAGAGTACCATTCAAGCCGGAGGTGGTTCTCCCATTTCTGCTTAGAACCAAGGCTCCCTTCTACTTGTGCCAGCAATAAGGACACAAAAGGCATGGGAATAACAGAATTTGCATTAGCTTTGGTGAGACTCTTCAGAGCAAGTGATAGGAATTGGGAACTAGATAATTGTCTGGCAAGCTCCATGCAGGTAGCGCCTGGATTTATCAATGATTAAATCAGAAATGTGGAATAAAGTACAAATATTCATATCAAAATCAATACACTGGCTGATGCAATACCATGACAGAGAAAGAGACAGCAGTCAGAGCTTGCAAATGAACAAGCTTGAGCAAAAGATTCTGCAGCATTTAAAAACTCCTGATTGCATAAAGATAATAAACCAAAAACCAAATTATATACAGCCATCCACAATTTCCATGAACCATTCCGATCCTCTGAGCATTCCTTAAAACTCAGCTCTGAGACATTTGAGTCAGCTTGAATGTCATATTGGGATTCCAGGATTTTGAGGCATAACCATCCTATATGGTAATCTGTCTTGAGCTCCAAGCATCTTATATATTCTTCATTAAGGTTCACAAAGTTATTTTCAGCAGCATACACACGGGATAACAGCAAATGTCCAAAAAACAGGTAGTTATTTGGGAGAGAGAGTGAGACAGCACTTTTAGCATATTTTATACAGTGCATTTGGTTCCCAACTCGCAAACAAATTTCAGAATTACAAAGCAGAAGTTGAAACTTTTGATATTGATATCGCATGCTTTCTCTGGTGTATGACTCACTGTCAAGTGCCACATCAATTAGTCGCTTGAGTGCTGCACAAAGTTGCTGGGGGAACCTCTCTTCTTGTGCCCTTTGTAGAATATTAAGTATGAGCAAATACTGTGCATTATGGTTCCATGGTTCTCGATGTAAGTACCTGTGCATTCAAAATGAAAACAGGAAAATCACCAGAAACCCATTTGTCAGAATTATTACAGTAAATAAGCAAAATACAGACTAACGATCCTGAAGTGCTGCAGTTCATACAGGTTTCTTGAATGAAGAACAATGATAATGCATTGGCAAACTTTGATTTTGAAGGAAATTATTTAAAAAAAGAACAATAGGTACCATACTTCTGCAGTTCTTGAATGGCTTCAGGTCCCTTTAGGCACTGATAACCACATGTGGGGAAAGAAAATTTTGGATCCTTATTGCCAACTGCATAGCAAGCAACTGCTCCAGCACCAAGAATCTCACATCCTGACTTCGTGCCTACTTCACCAGTACTGCAAGAACCATCTATGATGCTCAACCTACTCGCTACATGAGTGTCTTTCCATTCTTCACCAGAAAGCAAAAGGTGACCAAGTAGATTCCTGTTTCCATGACAGGGAAGAAAAAATAGTCAAGAAAAATGGCAATGCTTGGACTAAGGTTAATTGGTTCAGAATAAGGGAAATTATAAACTGATAGCCAGATCGAGCACCATGTGAATGCATTGATGCAAAATTTGACATGACCACGGAAATTGGTAAACCCTGGGTGTTTCTTGATTTATCTTAAAATTGAACTTTATACAATATGCATAGCATGCAACCAACCAAAGAGTATAATATATTAAAAGACTCACTTAACAAACCAATCTCTAGATTCTCAGTCTTCACAAACTATTTCTCATAAAACTTCTCATGGATAAATTTCAGTGAATGCCTAGATGGTTAGAGTTAGACATTTCTAAACTACCAGATTCTAACTAATCTGTAGAATGTGAATGAAGATTGCAGAGAATGCAGCTTAAAAATGGCAGAAAGTGGAATTCAGAGAACCACCAAAGATAAATTCATGGTAATTAAAATTCTATTGCACCTCATCGATCTACTATTGGGGTACTTGTGAAGAGCTTTCTTTAGATGATTAGTTCCACTCTTAAATCCAAGGCACGATTCTGATCCATGTTCGACCTGCATGGCACATTAAGAGAAGTCCCACCATTAAAAGTTCAAAACCCCATAAACAACTGTTGCCCCCAGCTGATCATAAGTTCTTCAAGTTCCAACAACAAAAGTAAGGAACTTACCAATTTTCCAAGTGCTATTAAATAGTGCATTCCAGTGATATCTTCATAAGATGCAAGAGAATTACAACTGCTTAAAACAGCTGACTGAAGTTGATTACTTCGATGAAGAGCATGTATAGCAGATAGTGTAAAGCTGACTTTTGAGCTCTGAAAAAATTCTTCTGGCATTTTCAAAATGCTAGTAATTGCTGATTGTACTCCAGAAACACAATAAAGTAATCGGCAAATGAAACTGACAGAAGCAAATGCTGATGTTTGCTTCATCGTAGGAACACTAGCAGCTAGATTTCTTGCCACAGAGAGAGCAAGGTCACTCTTACCAACTTGCCATAGAGAGCAAGCATATATCTGCATGCCTTCCGCATCAAGCATACCTTAAAAAATTAAACCCAATCATTGCAAATCTAAAAGAAGACCACCTTTTCTGTGCTAAAAAAAGTTGGAAAAATTCGATGTGTATTGAAAAAATTTAACTCTGAGAATAAAACCAAGTCTCCACAAATAAGGTTTCATGCCTAAATTCATTAGTTTTTAAATCTAGCAACTCTTCCACTCTTGCTTTTACCCCATATTTTATAGATTTAGGAATTCAAATAACACAAAGGAGCATAATAACATAAAAGTGAACCAATGACAGCAATCCACTAGTTCCCTGCATAACCATAAAAGTAAAACCAAGGAAAGGGGGGATACAAGTATATGCATCCTTGGAAACAAACCTTCCTTCTTCAAAATTTCACATTCTTGAACAGCATCTGCACCACTCCCAGCCTGCACCAAATTTAGGCTACTGAAGAGCATAGACAGCTATAATATGCATGAAAAGGGGGTTTGGCTTCATACAAGCATCTTTAGAGGTTCAAAACAGAAGCTCAAAAATAAAAAGTTTACCCTACAAAGAGATCGAGCCAAATTAATTCCTATATCTCGCAAATGATATCTTGAAGCATCGCCTGATGAAATGTTGACTGCACAGCATCCTAGCCTATATGAAGCAACAGCACTCTGATATTGAGATCGTGCCTCACAAATGAGCCCTTTCAAATTATGAGATTCAGGACACTGAGGGGCACGTAAGACTGCCTGCTGGATGGCTCCATATACCTATAGGATGACCAGTTATAAAAGCCCATGTTTTGTTCTACAAAACATGCATTTATTCTAGCAAGTCCCATTTCTAATGTCTCACGTTATGAATGTAAATGTCAATGATCATACCTGTGAAGATACAAGGTGCCCTGAAGGCAAGGCAAGTTTAGCAAGACCAATTTGAAACTCTGCAAGCTGCTATGAAAGTATCAAGTTCAACCATGCAAGACAATAGTATAAAGTAACAAACACAACATGGCATCTTCCAACATATTAGACAAGGATAGCTAAAGTAGATGCCTTTGCTACTAAGAATGGGAATAGGTTAGAGAGGTTTAATGGGTTAAGAAGGTTATTGGATGCATAGCATTTACATATATTATTATCCTAAATTCATTTTAGTTAACCCCAAATTTGGGTTTAGGGATTGTAATGTAAAGGTTCTAAATGGTTTTACATCCACTGACTCATATATGCTTTAGAACTCTCCCACACAGTGAGATCATGTTCCACTGCTTTCATTGCCTTCATTAATTCCCAAAAAAAAATCAACAATCCCTTCCTCCTCCCTGACCTCTCCACCAGAACACAATACAAGACAAAGAAAAAGATGATGAAATTGGCTATATCAAACTGCTAAGATCACTATTCATAAGAGTCATATCTACTTTAAACAATCTAATATTAAGCATTTGGAGTATAAGCAAGAAAACATTAATGTGCTAAATGAAAGTTCCCTTCTCACAAAGCATATTTAAAGATCATAAAAGAACAGCAAAAACAAAAACAAATGAAAGACACAAATATTTACAGGCAATATCTGCACAGCTCGTAAACAGCTCTCAAAAGCTTCATCTGTTGCACTCTCCCTGAAGACCAAATTACATTTTCAACATTATTAAAGAAGTTATGAACAAAATGTATTATAAGAAGAAATACCCTTGAAATGAACTTAAAAACCAACCTAGGATGAGTATCAGCGGCCATTCCTGCCCATGGTAATGCAAGTGAAGGATCTACACTTCTAGCACAATCAAATGCCAGTCTTGCCAATTTCTTTTCACCTTCTTCCCTATAAAGCTGTAGAAACAAGAAATTCAGACATCTATTGTTAAATCAAAGAGAACTGAACCGCCAATCTCAAGATGCATCAAGCATCTAAAATGGATCATAGTGAAATATGCACCAGCAGCAATGGGAGTTTGGCAGATATGCTAAAATGACTTTTTAGATCTTGCATATTCTCCTCGTATTTCAAGGAATAGAATACAAATTAGTCAAGGTTCAATGAATTCAAACTCCAGAATTGTTCTCTTTAATCTGTATTTCAACTTGACATGCAATTAACATCAAAACCCCAACAAACCTTAAGAATACTGCTCATGTACAAAATTGTGTTGGACTATATTCAAAGCAATGTACTATATTTAACTATAGAGAACTGCTAAGAATTTTGAGGTTCAAGTTTGGCCTGTGGAATTGTTGCAGAATAAAATTATAACTTTCACTTTGCTGTGGGATTCTGCACCCAAGTTTTTCAATGGAGGCTCTTATGGATGTTCAAGTTTGGCCTGTGAAGTTTTGAGGTTCAAGTACGGGCCTCCAGCATTGTTGCGAGATAAAATCATAGTTCTCAGTTAGTTATGGGCTAAGAAGCACGGTCACGAACACGGGGATACGATACGGCGAGACACAAAAACAAAGCAAATTTCAAAAAACTAGGATACGGACACGGCAGGGATACAGCAAAATAAAATAATAAAAAATAATTATTCCTACAAATATTGTCTTTAAAATAAAAAGCAAGGCCTATGCAGCCCTTAGCCCACTCTGCTGCTTTGGCCAATTAAGTGGGCTTAACTGAAAGCCCAAAATCCATTTCCAAGACTAATGAACCAGCAGCCCTTAGCCCACAACCACATGAAGACAACTCTTTGCCAAACCCCACCCAACCTAAGGAAGAGAGCCACCCTACTGCTACCTGACAAAGACACCTGACACAGCCTGAGGCCACAAGCTGCACCACAGAACAAGAAAAGGCAAAAAAATGGGGAAAAATTAAAAAACCATGGGAGGGCTTCTGTTTTCAACCAAACATAGCAAAAAGGCTCCCACCAAACGCCCTTCCAAGCCAAAGCTAAACACGCAAAACTCATCTCATTCTCCATGGGAGCCGTGAACAGTGACATCAAATAAAGCATCAGAAGGTGCTCTTGCGAAGGTCGCTCTGCCCAAGCCCTTTGCTCCAACCGACGCATCAAAGAAATTCTCCACAACTCAAGATTCAAAAAACAGCTAAAGAAGCCTACTTTATTCATGTCCAGAAGAGAAAAATGGCAGCAAAGTCGATTGCCCAAGAAGCCTCCAGCGTGTCCGATCCGTGTTTCTCACGTATCCCAGCCGTGTCCGAAGCTTTGATCTCATTTTCGGTCAACGACACGCCATGTGGCGTGTCCGACACATGTCAACGTATCCCTGTGTCGGACACGCCATCTCCTCCTCTGTTTGCCGTGTCCGTGCTTCCCTAGTTGTGGGTTTCTGCTCCCAAGACGTTCATAGAGAGGTTCTTGTGCATGTATATAAAAATTTTAGGGCATTTCTTAACAAATTACTGTCTTTATTTCTTTTAGCCAATCACTTTGTACTTTGTTTCTCTTAGCTAAGGATATATTATCCTCTTCATCATTTAGGGGGAAAAAAACAAAGACCGTCATACTGCAAAATCACCCCCTTAAATGTTACTGAGTTATTTTCAGAAGCATCTATGTCACCTAGTGTCGCGCACGCAAAGCGAACTTCCTATAATACACATGGGTACACAAGGAAAGGTACAAAACTAAGGTTTTTTTGTGAGTGAATAATACGGCGGAGCAAATGGTTTTTTCTCCTCTTGCTACTGATGGGCTGTAGTTCTCAAAAAATATTCCTAAATTCATATGTCAATAAGGTAAAATTACAGCACAGGATGCGCTGCAGATATATAGGATTAATTCGTAATAATGGAGGCGAATACTCAAGATCAATATATATTGATTTTTACACATGTAAAACAAACAAATTAATTGAAATTGAAGTGCCTTGGCCATATGTCATTTGTAAAGGCAATTACCTTTAGAAAGTGTGTGTGATGTACATAAGAGTATAACCATAGACATATAGTACTCTTGTCTAATAAAATTTAAAAAAAAAAATTTTTTTGAGCTTCATATTTCAGATCATATAGCCATATAATAAATACAAATACTTTTTTTTTTCTGGAGAATAATTTTACGTATTCACTTCCAATCACACTTTCACTCATTATGGCATTGTTGAGACTATCTTGGAGAGCACTTCTTATGTTACCATTGGCTTCTTAGGATTTCTTTGCACATGATTTATCTGCTCAACCAGATTGAAGCCAGGTACAACATATAGTCTTTCCATGTCCTAACATTATCATTGTACTTTTTTTTTTGGTTAAACAAAACTTAGTTTTTTTCTTTATTCAATATGTTTCAAATGCCAAAAATAAATTTGCAGGTCAATTTTTACAACTAACAATTATGAAATAAAATCATTTCCTTAATAAGCCAACAGTTGTTTCCGCAATAAAGATGGGCCTAAAATAGACTTTAATTGAGGACTTCAGGAGAGTTAAAGAGTAATAAAGGGGTTAAAGAAGAAAGAGAACGTTATTTCTCTCTTGCATTAAAAAAAAATCTAAATGAATTAAAACTAATGATTTGAGCCTTACAAGGGCCTTAGACATAAGCTAAAAGGACAATAATCCTTAAATGGACATAAAACAACTTTGTAATGGACCTGGAGAAAAGGATTTGTCATAACAAACACGCGCAAAACAAGCACATAGATAAAACAAATTAAAGATGAACACAAGGTTTACATGGTCTAGTTGTTAATCTTACATCCACAGGTAGAAATTTCCGTTATGCAAAAGAGAACCAAATCACAATCACAGAAATCTTAACCCCTTTTGTTTACAAACCTCAGAATACCCAAAAAGGGCAAGAATATCAGCCTGCACCCTCCACTTCCAACACAGACCTCAGGAAAATATCCAATCAGGTTACACCATGAGCATTTCAGTTGGGTCATAAATTGGATATCCAAAATTCAAGCCTCATCCACATGATTGACCTTGGGCTGATTAATATTAATTGCAATCCAACAAAAAATAGAAATTGGTGTGACACAACTATGACGAACAAATAGCTTTATTTTAACATAACCACATATACTTCTTCCTCAAACAAGTAAAGCCTAACCATGAGAACATGAAGAAATCACAAAAATTTAAGAATTTGTAAAATACTCTAACAAATGAAAAGATTAAAAAATTGCCAATTAAAAGAAAATCAAACTGGAATCAGTGTTACATACTCTGAACCATTTTAGAGAAGTTGATAAGATGAAGGTATGTACCTTCCCCAAATATGCCCAAGCAACAGCTGAAGAGACATCCAATTGCAATCCCCTAATCAAGGCATGTTGTCTCATTGCATTATGACCAGATAAACACCCGATTACCACCCAGAACTCATGATTGTCACCCTCAAGTAATAAACCCCCTATAGCCATCTTCTCCGACAGCTGCCTGGTGAAAAAAAATTGTAAGAAAAGAGAGCACGTGCAGAAACACAAGGGATCAAAGAGGAAGAACATAGCCACATCATACCAAGGGCATGAGTTGTGCCCATCATACTCATTCATGGTAGAAATGGTATCCAAAGTTAATGCAATGTCAATATAGAGGTTAGCTTGCCATGGCACCAAGTGCAAGGCTCGTTGATAAGACCTTCTGGCAGACATTGCAGCCAAAAAGCAGGTTTGCTTCCAGGAAAAGATGGAAGCATCAAACGTTTCCACTTCAACAATTGCACTATGGTCCCCATCCATCCAGGGAAAACATTTTGCATATGTGAGCTAGCAAGAAAAGAAACACGCCTTAGTTACTTAATAGGGAGTTGAAGGAATGAAAATTCAACACTTGTATACATCAAATGAAAGGAATAAGAGAAGAATTCAAGTAACTATTTCCTTAGCAAAATATGCACATGACCATATGTTTATGTAGAGCGGTTAAGAAAACAATTTAGTTTTTCACTCAGCAAGAAAACTCAAATAATAAGGAAATCCTAAATTATATTGCCAAGATAATTCTAATAACACACTGTGATTATACAATTAAAACTCCAACTTGCATAGAACAAATGTAGAAGTCACAAGCCAAAACTAAAACATATACAGAGCCACAATCCTAAAAAATTAAAACATATTCCTCAACCATATACAGAGCCACAAAATTTGAAGCCAAACAATTAGGGTTTGAATTCATTTTAAGTTGGTGAAGTCAAGCTGAACTGCACCACATTGAATACATTTTCACTTGGTGAAGAAACAGTAATACACAATTTAAAGCAGAAAATTACTAGGAAAAAGTTGAGGCATGAATGAAGCTGATATTGATATAGGATTGTTTAGTAATAGCATAGGTAAAAGTTCTATTGACTACTACATGAAAATATTAACATTGAAATTGTTGCCTTCTTCTTGATTGTCATTATAGCTACTATTGAAAATCCCAATAAAACTTCCATCATATGAGGCACATGCCCTTATAGATGTTAGGAGTGACATGGATAGCAAGCCTCATTTTAATATGCTTACTTGAATGTCACCATGCAACTTCCACATACAAGAAATGTTTCCAGAAACCTGAGCATTTTGACCTGCAACTTTTCGGGCATCCTGAAATATTTGGAACCAATTGTTACATACTTCAATTTTGATATCTGAAATAACATTTAAAAAAAAAAAAAGAGGAACGTCATTGAGATGTAAAGTTGACCAACTTCCAATAATGATGCTCCCCATCTGAACGCACCCAAATTCATGCACTCCTTTGACAAACTGAGGAGTCCAGAAGCTAGCCCATAGTTTGTGGACACATTTTGAGGTGAGATCTCAAGAGCTCGCTGAAACAGCTCGACTGCCTAATTGCAGAAAAAGCATATTATGAACTGTTAACAACCCAGTCTGATCAGAGTTAGAGACAGAGAACATATATACAAGATTAAACAATAAATAATTTGTTCACACAAGTTTATCATATTCAGTCTCAAAAGTTAGTGTATATGATTGGATAAGAACAATTTTTGCATGTGAAATATTGATAACTCATCAATCTGAAGAGCCTAGTGTGCACTAATAGTCCAACTTCAAGAATATCTTAGTTATATACTATGAACCAGGTATGAATTGTTCCTCAACTATTAGTGCCCAATTGAATAAAAGTATTTAAGGAAATTACATAACCCTCTCCCCCAAAACAACCAATTACCACACTTTCAATTGAAACCCTAAAAAAATTTCCTCAAAATTACATCTAAAACCTAGACAACCATTGCAACCTAACCTTTTTGTTAGTCAACTGTTCGTTAATTAATGATATCTCCACTTGACAACATTGTATTGGTTAACAGTTTAGAAAAAATTAACTAAAAAAATTCTTTCGAGATAAAATTTACTTGAACAATATTCAAAATAAAAATATGTTCAATTTCCATATCCATTTTATATTTATGCTAGCCAAATGCCAATTAAAAATATTATCTTGCACTACTCTATATCCATATCTATATTATATTATCAAACTTATTACTTTGAGTGTTTTCAGATGACCATGAGGAGATTTTATGATTTTCATTTAAATAAGGTGTATTAAAACTTGTACATTTAGTTGATTATGTTTTAATTTTTCTCAAAATTAATAATGATATGTTGTTATAAGAATATTGTCAACAAAAGATGAAATTGCGCGAAAATTTTTTCAGGATTTTAAAAGAAAACATGGTAATGAGGTGTAATCATGTAATTTCACTAGAATTATACAAGTAATGTTATCGAATCAGAAGGCTTGCACTGGCACTACCATTGGCCTCTCAATAAAGGTTCAATCCCATACAAACTATGACTGCAGGTTACCCATTGAAAATAAGAGATCAGCTTCTAAATACTGATTCACAATCTTAAAGAAAGCGTTTGGCCAAGTTTCCAATTATGGTAACAAGCAATCTCCAGATAGTTCCTTACAAAGGTCGTGCTTGACTGAAGACCTTGACTGCCAGAGTGTGCCCTGAAGTATGGCCCTATTATAATTCATGTCATGATGTTCTCTTTACTTCCACTCTTTCTTCTTCCTTTCTTCAATTTTTAATTTCCACCATTTTCTTGGGTCTGCATTGTTAAGGATAGGGGATTCTTGCAAAATGATAATCTTTTATTGGATTTTAGTTGTAAATGTAGTAGAACCTGTTACTATCAACAACACATGCTTACAAGGTTCCATCACTTTATTTTAATTAAATTACACGCTACTTTAACATAACTAGAATTATTGACAAGAACATACCAACTAAAGACGATAAGACCAGTTTATACTGCTTATCGCAGTTGGAATAGACATGGATAGCTATATGCATTGATGCTCAGGGCGACAGGGAAAGCTCAACATTACCACAGCATCAAACAAGTATAACACAAGAAACAAGCATTATGAATATAAAGATGTTTCTTTCAAATGTTAAAAAATGAAAAGAAGCAAAAGCACATAAATGAGGAGCAAGATGGGCTAAATTGAACTATGTTTATTCATCGTCACAGAACAAAAGCAAAAGGAGAAAAGGGAAGAAAAACAAAGAGATCTCAAGTGAATAAAACAAAAAGATATTACCTTTCTGAAGGAACCAAGCATCAAGAAGATATTTCCACTTTCAACTAATGCTAAAATTTTTGTATCCTCCAATTCAGTAGCTCGCCCATAGGACTAATCAAATTTTAAGACAAGTTGGCAGAGAAAAATTTAAGTGAGAACCTCATCCAGATACAAAACTAGAATTCACCCTATAAGCACCCAAAAAATGAAAAAGAAATGAGTGGCTTATCGGGCAAGAGCATGATATGAAGACAAAATTAAACCAGGTTTAACATGATGTTGGTGGCTAAATAAGCATTCGCCGATGAAAAAAATAGCGAAGTGAAGAGAAAACTTTAAATTCATATGCACTAGTTTTGCTAAAGGACTCAAACTGAAGGGTAAGATAACTTTGTTGGGAGGCAGACTTAAAAATTAGAAAGGGAAAGGAAAATATAAGAAACAAAATGAAGTACCTTGGTAGCAGCTGTGAACATGCCAAGTCGCTGGTAGGCAAGACCAAGAGCCTTTAGGCAACAAGAGAGAGAGAGAGAAATTTCAGATGAACAGTGCAAAACAACCAATAACCACCATGCTATGAAGGAGAGAATAAGCACAATACTTACTTCCCATAAATCAGCACAGGTTGGATAACCTCGAATAGCATGTTGAAGACTCTGAACGGCTTCAGACCATTTGTTGTGATGGAGATGGATGTAACCCAATCGTCGGAAAGCCCAAAATGCCCTAGGTGACTTTTCTGAGGCTTCCCTGCACAAGGCCAATTCTAAGTTCTCCTTTCCAGAACGGTCCAAAAGATCACAGAGGGCTTCCCCAGATTCAGAATCGTCGGGGTTAAGGGTGATGGCCCTCTGGTAACACTTGAGAGCCCTTTGGGAATCAACAGAGAATCGAGAATAGTAAAGCCCCAAATATCTGAAAGCAGCTGCATTATGGGGGTTCAATTTGACCGATATAACAAAATGCTCAGCGGCTTTATCCTTGATTTCGTGGGAATCGCCCCCTTTGTCCCATAATAAGAGAGCCTGGTATGACACACATGAACATGAATTGATAATGAAAAGGCAAATTGTGCAAGCTAGAACATATAAGAATTAGAAAAGATAATAACGAGATCAAAACGAATGGAGGGATCTTCAGGATGAGCTTCCACCAACTCTTCCAACTGTGTCAACTTATCCCTGAGTTCCTCTTGCTCTTCATCGTCCTGAAAGAATATAATCATTATTTAATTTCAATTAATGGAAGAGAAGAAGAATTGAGAGAGGGAAGAGGAGAAACACCATTTTGAACATGTTTGAGAATTGGGAATTGGAGAAGAGCGTTAAAACCCTAAACCGCGACGGAAGTGAAGGAAAGACTGGGCTGGGACTGAACTGAGGAGACTCTGTCTGAAGACTTATTTCAATAATTTAAATTTTATTAAAAGGAAAATCATGTATAAATTAGTTCGTAATAACATGATTAATTTATATAAAATTGATTAATTTTGCAACCATATGATTGAGCTGCTGTTCCTCCAATATGTTAATGATAAAATATAATTATTAGGATATGAAATCATGAATGATTTGTCTAGAGACAAATTTTCACTAAATTGTTATAGTAATTGATTACTTGGTTTTGAGGCGTAAAAAAAAAATTATATATTTTTGTGGCAATACATTTATTTATTTATTTTTTTTTTCATTTTGTTAATTGCGAGGAAAATCATCATTCAAATGAACATATGTTAGAGTAATATAATATTTGTTTTATTTCGGAATGATACTTGATTCTTCCAACTTCCATCTATTCAATTCAATCTTCTGTTCCTTTTTAGGATTTTCTTAATTAATTATTTGCTTGCCCATTGATTTTTATATATAATTTACCACCAACAGAAATCAGGTTCAATCTTCTTTTTTTTTTTCTTTTTTAGTTGGTTAGCGTTGAGTTTTTCATAGATATTGATTTATATTTTTACACATCTCGATTTATATTTATTCATAATTTAAAAAAAAACCAAGGAATGATTCTTTTAAGCTTTTGGTTTTGTAAATGGATGGAATTATACAGCTGCTGTTAAATTTTAAACAGTTGCGCTGCAACATTACTTTTTTAAGTCGGTTTGTTTGATGGGATTTAAGTAAAAATTTTCTTTATTCCCAGCAGTCAACATAGGGGCTCAACGCTACCGTATTTACAATTTGAAGCTGCATCTTAGTATCCAAATCTTGACCAAATTAAAGCGCTGCTGAGTCCACCGACCCAATATTCGATCTAATTATAATAAATGATTATTATCATATACTCCAAATGATTATATGATATTAACATAAACAGAAAAAGAAAAATCAATATATGTATATGAACGGGCTTTATACAGATGTCATAACTCCTCGTGATTAAGTACATCTCATATATAGAATTGGTTTTGAAGACATGGTTTATGCCAAAAAAGAAAAAATTGTCCAACTGAGTGACCCGAGCAATCATATTGCTTATTGAAGTAGCTTGCTCCTTCGCTATTAATTTCTACCAATGAATCCTGCACTCCAAATTAATGAAGCTGGAAGCTCATCTGCACCATAATGGATAAAGCAATACAACTAATTAAGATTTGATGCATTGGATGGTGTTAATTGAGGGTGCCTTAATTACTTACTTACACTCCCAAAATAGCTATCCAAGTTCTCAACATAATGATGAATGATGTCAATGCACATGCACAAATAGAGCCCCGCATCTCTGTATATATTTCCATTTTAATTATATACGCATGCATACAGTAAAAGTTCGAATATATATACATGCCACTTTCATTCTTTTTTTTTTTTTTTTTTTAAAAAAAATTTCATCAGAAAACCATTAAGAAATGTTTTCAAGCTAGGGTTGGGTACAAATTAATATAATATAATTACCTTCTGTAAACTTTCCATCCCACAAAGTTACATAGCTTGGGACCCCGATTGATTACTATCCCATTGAGCTCCCGTCTCACCTTCAAATTATTATGTTTACACCAATAATTCTATTTAACTTTCGCATATTTAATTTACAAATTAATTAGTTGATCAGATGGTAAAAAATAAAGAAAAAAAAATAATTAAAAATACCTTACATCTTTCCTTCTGGGTTTAAGGAGAATACCATTTAGTCAATCTCACTTTTCCTTGCCGACTGATTAGTAGCACAAAGTGAATCTAGCAACCATGCATCATTACCTTTACCCACGTACCCAAAATTCTTGATAACAAAGCTCTTAATTATAATCTAACTATACCTTATTAAACTGACTTTTATATAAAACAAATCTATCATTTAATATGAAAAAATATTATATATAATTGGATAAGTTTAGCATAAATATTCTATCAAGATAAGTTTGCAAATTAATTAATTCTATAATTTCTTAAAAATGAAAACCCACCCTAGCTAAACCAAGTTTCCTTATGGTGGATAAACCACAAGCAAGCTATATATCCCAGATACAGGATGAATTAACAGGTTAGAAACAGCAAATTAACGGATCATCATCGGGTGGCAGCTAAATCAAATTAATGAAAAAACAGATAGATCCGAACCTACCATTTTCACCAACAGAGCGACTCCCACCAAATAATATTGTTTGCTTTTCCTTATTTAATAAAACAAATTATATATATAGAGACTAGAGAGAGAGGGGAGAGGGCTCAAGTAGTTAAGTGCATTGGTCAATGGCGCATTGGGCGTCCAAGTTTTAACGGATCTCCCTTCATTTCATCAACGACGCTTGGCTGGAGTCCTGAGACAGAATTAAGTTGAGAATTAAAAAACAAAAGCAACTAATTTATATCTATAGTGCTACTACGTACTCTGTTTGGTACAGAATGAAATGGATTGTATTTTTTCTCAAAATGAAGGCACTCCCAGTCCCATTCAAAAGGGGAACTCAATATCTATCTTCATCATATAGCCTACAATTACATCCTGTCAGCTGCAAACTCGTATTTCATGAAGGCACTTCAGCTTTTTTTTTTTTCCTTTGAAACGTTTCTAATTACACACAACCTAGCCCCATATTTATATGTTTTTGCAAATTAAAGAATGTTCTTTTACCTTGCAGTTTTCCAACAATAAAACTAAAAATCAAGAGAAAGCACAGTGCGCCCCATTACTTCTATACAGCTTACAGTGCGCCCCATATTTATCATCATTATTTTTAAAAAAATGCAAATCAAGAGAAAGCACAGACCACAAAAATTATCTCCCCGTGGCCAATTCTGGATGGATCAGATACCGAAAGGATGAACTTTAAATAATTTGTGGTACTAACCAACCTTTTTCCTTATACATTTCTGCTGTGCTTCTGTGAGACTCCCAATTATTGCCTCCAACAGCCCACATATATTCACTGACATAATTTGCAAATTAAGAAGGTTTTTTTTGTAGGAAAATTGAAACACTTGGACATTTGCTTGAGCGAGCTCCTCTTTTGCAAGCTTCAATTCTTGGAAGATAATCTTCGCTCTGTAAACTGGAACCTATTCTCAAAAGTTGTATCTTCTCTTCAGTCAAAGAAATAGTGCATATGAATTGGACAACTTTAGAAGAACCATTCTTACGGCAGGACCCGAGTATTATGCCCCCGTACAGAGTGCAAAATGAACAAGGGGCTCGGGGAATTTTAAGGCATACACATGCCTGATGCTTCTTAGATTTCCTTCCTGGAGAAAACAGTGTTTGTAGCCACTGCATTCATATTGGGTTGAAAAATGAATAGAAAAGAAAAAACTGTTAGGAAGGAAGAACATGTCTTGCACTATACAGAGCACGCACAATTATTTGTTCTGTTTGAAAACTCTATTATCAGACATTTTTGTTCAATATCAAATCAATTTTGTCTCGATAACTCTAAACCGATAAATATTGAACCTATAATGGTAGAGATTTCAAGTTTGAGTTCTAATTATGCAGCTATTTTTCGAGCTCTCTCATTATGCAACAACCTTAAAACTTACGAGAGAGTAACATATTAAGGCACCAGATGACTACAAAGTGCAAATTGCTTACCACACTTTACTCGATCTTCAAAATTTGGAAAAAAATTTAGGTAGATTTTGTTTACTGTATCATTTATAAACTAATTCAATCATTTATTGATATATTGTATTCACATCGGCCGATAAAAATAAATCAATGAAATAAATGTCAATAAATGATTGGATTAGACTATAGATAATATAGTAGGTTGAATATACCTAAAAAAAAATTTCCAAAATTTGTGATTCAATAGGAAATGGAACAATTAATTAGCCTTTCGGTAAGTGGTACACGGGGACAAGTGGCATTTTCAAAGGAAAAAAGAAAAATCACATAATTAGATTAGGTGGAAGAAAGAAAATGGTGATGAATATAGTAACTTGGTTGTGGTCTGATTTTACTAAATAATTAAAAAAAGGTTGATGGGCCACCTTTGACAGGCTTAGCCCTATAATCTTCTATATTGTTACCTTATGGGTAGCGATGCCTCTTTCAGCCATAAGGCCCATCCATCTTCCTCTCTCTCATTGTTCTGCATAAATGTCCAATCCAATCATGTCCAAAATATATTTTATTTATTTGTTTGTTTTTTAGACGGAGAGTGAGAGGGAGGCATTTGGGGGACCCTTTTGTCTCGCAAGAAGCCACACTTCATTCGTTTGCATTTCCATCTTATCCGTACGTCTTATGGTTCTGATTATTAATTACAACTTTTCTTCTTCTTCACCAGAGGATCTATACACTCAACATATAAGTGTTTTTTTTAATAGCTAAAAAAGTTTCAGTCATATCAACAGTCAAATAACAAATTGCCAATAGCTTTATTTGGATTCCATAGGAGAAGAAATTAATTTCCTCCATCTCAGCTTTTTAATTCTATTTCTAATATATAAAAGCTGTTTGGGCATGTGCTTTAGCTGCTTTACCAAAGCTACCTTGCAAATATATGAGAGCAACAATTGCGGCCTTGTTCCTTTCAAAAAAAAAAAAAACATATGCAAATGCAAATTATATATCATTAATTCCTCCCTTGCTAACCACCAAAACAACAGTCAACAATATTGTTCCAATAGTTCACATGTCATGAAAACATATCTTACCCACAATTTAATTAATTAATACCATGCATATAATTAATTTTACAGCTATATATGAGATACTCCATCCAACAATTTCCTCGCCGCAGCATGCTCCACTATTTTATAAGAGATTTGAAAACAAATTATATTATACAGAGCTAATTAAATAAAAAATGGAAAAAAGGAATTAATTACTAATTATATATATATATGCACTTGAATTAATTAAGATGATTTTGCATGGATATATATAATAATGGAAATTAAGAGGATACATGGATAGCTAGATATATGTCATGATCTCAACAGAAATATACTGAGTTGTTGAGCACAAGTGCCGACTGGGTTTATCATGTGAAACGATTCGGAGTCAGCAGAACCGATGACACGTTCGAAACCGGCTCGTAAATACATGAGGTCACCGTCGGCGGACTTGAGGGCCACGGGCAAAACCCCAGCACCTACGGAAACCGACTGCATCATCTTTAAAACGGACACATCGTTGACGGTCATGTGTCTCCGGAGAGCGTACCCAACCTTCCTGCCATTGCAATACATAGACCAAACAGGGACATTGAAGAGGGAGCAGGAACTGGAAGTTTCCTTATGAAGGTCGCACTCTAGGGCTATACGGAGCAGGCCGTGCTGCATCTCCCTGGCTAGGTAGGCCGCGGGGACAGCAAACTCGAGCAGCAGAAGAGGAGAGGATCGGGTGTGGTGTTGGAGACAGAAACTAACTCGGCCTTTCCGGTAGCCAAAGAAGGTGCCAGTGAGGGTGGAGGAGGAGTCGGTGTCAGAGGGAAGGGAATTGTTGGAGGGTTGAAGTCCGCAGCAAGGGACCATGCATTCCACAAGGGACCTCAATGATCTGCGCAACCGCACTTCTCTTCCGCAGTCGATTGAGGTTGGGGCATCTATTATGGGAATGGGTGCTCTATGATTGCCCAAGTCTATCATCATCCTCATGATCCTTTAGTAATTATATCACTTATAATTAATTAATAGAAATTACAAATATCGGAATCAATCAAGAATTGATGCCCAGATAGAAGAAGAAGATCGAAGAAGAATTAATTAAGGAAAGGAGACGATGAATGAGTGAGTGAGTAAACTAGAGCCAAATATATGTATAAATACTAAAGAAGAAATAGTAACAAAATAAAGAAAATAGAGGAAATTAATAATAAAAGGATGGGAATCGGAGACAATAATTCTGCCCACGAGGGAGTGTGGGGACCAATCTTGGAAGCACTTGGTGCGGGTGATGAGACCCCAAGGATTGTGAAATCGTACCAAATACATATTTTGCACCCATTAGTGTCCGAAGTTCTTAGATTTTGCAATTATTTCCCTATAATATTTATTATTTATTTCTTATTTTTAAATAGAAAGAGAGATTATTTATTGATATCAGAGAATAGAATTGCGACAGTTGTGTTGTGCGACAAAATTAAAGCGGAATGAATTGGCAACAATTAATAAAGTTTGGTACAGTGGAATATTCATTAATTTATAAAGAGTAATTTTAAAGTTCAGCCAGTTTACATCGAGTGCTTTAAAACTATTAGATTATAAATTTTTAATTACATCCGTTAAAAATGAATGGTTAAAATTAAAAATTAATTATTCAATAGTCTTAAAATATCTAGTGTAATTTATACCGAATACACTAATAGAAGTCACATTTATTAATTATTAATTAAGTAAATTAAATTGACATTGGCATCTGGCATAGACGGATCATTGTTTAAGTTTTGTTTATTGTGTTTTGTTTTGTTGGGTTAGCCTCCTCCCCCTTGAAAAAAAAAAAATTTGACATTGGCATTGGCATGCATGCATGCATCTGAATGATGGAGGTGGGCATGCACCAGGCAATTATTATACCCACTTACTTAATTACCTGCCCTTTCCTATTTTAGTACCTTATATTCAAACAGTTCCACTTGCCCTTTTCTCTTCTTATATCTCTTAGTTTGAATTTCCTTCATTTTCCACGATACAATATGATAATTTTAGTTTAGCCTTAACATATACAAATCCCCCTCTACTTATTATAAATAATTACAATAATTTTTCTGCTTTATCACATTATTTATATATTAATTTAATAATATATTAACATATATTTAACTTTTTTTTTTGTCATTGATGGAAATAAATATAACATAAATATATATCATTTGATAATGGATAATATAATAATTTCTCATAAATCACATTTATTTTTCAACCTATTATTTGATATATGTTATTTTTACACTATTACAATCAACTCCTCATTGAGAAGAGAGGGAGAGTTTTGACACTTAAAATTTGCATAAATTTATATGTAATACAATTAGACTTAGTATATTAAATTTTTAAATTTTTTATACAGTACACCTTAATTATTAAAAGGAATAAGATATATTCTGCTTCTTGCACTTAGCATATTTTGTCATTTTGCTCCTATATTTTTTTTATCCATTTTACCACTCAAACTTGATTTCTGATCTATTTTACCTCTGTAAAGTTTGTAAAAATATGTATTGGGCTCTATAATACTGACATGGTAAGAACAAATATTTGATTTAGTTAATATTATCATATTAGCTATTATGTCAGCATCAATAGATCATATGTTTTGTTTTACGAATTGGATAGGGGAGCAAAATGAACCATAAAAGGAGTTCGAGTGACAGATATGAACCAAAAAAAATTAGGGGGCAAAATGGCAAACGTGCCAAGTACGGGGCATGATATGTCTTATGCCATTATTAAATAATTAAAATTTATTTTTATAAAAAAAATAATTTTATTGATTCAAACTAGCAATATCGATAAAAATATGTACAAATCCGCTAATAACTATAGAGAATGAAACGATGAAAAAATTTACAGCATCCTAGTTAATAGTATGATAAATTAGCTTAAAGCCTACAAATTTGATAATACTATAGTGAATATAATACTCATAATTTTAATTTTACAATATACTGACGATCATAATCTTATTTTGTTATCTCTGTTGGATCGAAAATATTTTACCTGTTTAAATCGCTCACATACAAAAATACTGCAACAAGACGACGAAAACAAAACGTTGTAATAAGATAAAACCAAACGCTGCAACAAAATATCGAAACCATATGAAAAACAAAATTAAAACATAGATATGTGAAATAACCACTTATTTTAGACACAAATTAATAAAAAAATAGATGTAAATGGATGATTTGAGGTCAATAATGGGTAAAAATGATTTCTCCTTATTTAAAGAAGACGATAACTAGAGAAAGAAATAAAAAAAAAAGTTTGAGAGAAAAAAAAAAAGAATCAGGGTTTAGAGATTGCTAACGAGTCGGTTTAAATAATTAAAATTTTATTTTCAAAAGATAAAGCTTTATTGTGTGTCTAATAAAAGAAGTTGCAAATTATGCGATTACTAACTTTAATTACGTGAGCGTAACTCAAGTTAATTGGTCAAAGATCACAACATGTGCAAAACTGTAAACATTATTGATCACATTGATATATATCATTATACCTCTAAAGTAAAACAGTATATGTATCCTTTATTTATTCAAATATTTGATTTTTTTTTATCAATCAATCAAAAGAATATTATTGCAACCAACTGAGAAAACAAAAGTACACAACATTCCAGGGTCAAGCCCTCAAAACACTCAACTACAACCTAATTTTTGTATACTAGAAATCACCTCAAACCTATAAGTATCTGTACAATTAAGCAAAATATTTTGTCTAATTTGTCGTAGAATACAACCCTCATCAATATGTACATTAGAAAAAATGCATCGATTATGAGCCAACCAGATCCAATAAACCGCAGCAACAAAAGCTGAACGTCTAATACTAGACATCTGTGACTTTCCAGATGCCTTCCTGCAAATCCAGCTAACAACTCTTCTCCATTTGTGATCCATATTCTTGACTGCACAAGCTTGATACACCTTGCTCCAATTGCGACTTGTAACAGGGCACAAGAAGAACAAATGATGCAAGGTTCCTGCCCCTGACTTGCAGAAATCACATATGTCATTATCCAAAATTTCCCATTTCTTCAATTTGTCTTTAGTTCTAAGACTATTTCGAAGAGCAAGCCACGTTATAAAACTCTGTCTTGGGATTTGACCATTCATCCAATTGATTTTTGCCCAAGGAACAGAAGTTCTCAAGCAAGTCCATGCATTCTTAATAGTGAAAATACATTTGGGGTTCCCATTCTACCTAATAGAATCCTCACCATCACTAGAAACGTTATAGTTTTCAGTAATATAATTCCAAGAAACAAGAGTTTCTTCATTAAGAGGATCAAGAAGTCTCCACCTATTCTCTTTCCACAACTCACAAACTCTAGTTTTCTTTACTACTCCTACTTCACCAAAAGACACAGATCCAAATTTATCATGTACAGATTCCTCACCAAGCCATGGGTCAAACCAAAAAGAAAAAGAGTTTCCATCACCCAATTTATAACTCATGAGATGCTTAATTTCATTTCTGATATTAAGCAAACTTCTCCATACCCAACTATTAGTGCATTGTTTAGTAATTCCCCAAAAACTAAGTCTACGGAGGTGATTAGCAACCACCTAAGAAGCCCAAATGGAAGGCTTACTAGAAAGCAAAGACCAGATAAGCTTGCACAAGGCAGCTTTATTCCAGACTTTCACATCCTTTACACCTAAGGCACCTTCACATTTCTGCTTACAAACCTCAGTCCAAGCAACTAAGTGAGAACAATTATTTTCTACTTGACCTAACGAACAAAAACGTCTAAGGATACAATTTACATCATTGAAAACACCAGCTGGGAGTTGCATGATAACTGCCCAATACACATGCATACTGCTTAAAACAGAGTTTATGAGTTGAAGGCGATCAGCATAAGAAAGAAACTTATGAGACCAAGATGCAATACAGGAAGTGATCTTGGAGATCAAACCAGCATAGTCAGTTTTCGACAAACTAGTAGAGATAAGAGGAAGTCCAAGATAGCGAATAGATAAACAACCCTCTTCATAACCAAGGAAAGAAATTGGCAACATTTACATGCAGGCCTGTAACTTCTTTAAAATGATCAATAACCAATATTTCCAGACTGAATCAATATTTCCAGAACAAAAAAGAAGAAGATCATCAGCAAACATTAAATGGTTTAGCTTCAACTTTTTGCATTTTGGGTGAAAAAGAAACTGAGAATTAATCAAACTATGGAAAGCCCGAGACAGATACTCCATGCAAAGAACAAAAAGCATAGGAGACATTGGGTCACCTTGACGCAACCCCTTGCCACCAGCAAAATACCCATGTACTTCGCCATTGATCATTATAGAAAAGTGGGGTGTTCTTACACAACACATCACCCTTTGAACAAAGGAAGCAGGGAAACCCAAAGCCAATAATATCTCCTCTAGAAAATCCCAAGAAACGAAGTCATATGCTTTTTTAAGGTCAACTTTGATAGCACATTTAGGTTTACCTGAGCTCAAATGATAATTTCTGACTAGTTCTTGAGCCATCAAGATGTTATCAGCAATATTCCTTTCGGGCACAAATGCTGATTGGATAGGAGAGATCACATATTGCAGAATAGGGCCCATACGTGAGGTTATAATTTTTGTGATACACTTGTACAAAGTGTTGCAACAGGCTATTGGCCTGAATTGCCTAAGTATTCAGCATTAGGCTTTTTAGGGATGATGGTAAGAATAGTATCATTTACCTGTTTCAAAATTTTACCACTACTGAAAAACTCTTGAACAGCTGCAACATCATGTTGAATAATGACCAATTAGACTTAAAGAAAGCACTGCCAAAACCATCAGGCCCAGGTGCCTTATCCGAACCAATAGAAAATAAAGCATTTCTAATTTCAGTTGCTGAAACAGGTGCCAACAACTTATGAGCACCTTCACTGCTTACCATACAACCAGTCGCCATGATGGAAGCCTCCAAATGTTGTCTCCTTTCAATGGGAACTCCCAAGAGATTTTTGTAGAATTGAAGCAATTCCGCTTTGATACTCTCAGGGTCTGTTATGACAGTTCCATCAACATTACGGATACGATGAATAGCATTCTTGCAACTTCTTGGCTTGATGGAGTTGAGAAAGAATTTAGAATTGGAATCCCTAAGCTTAAGCCAAGTAGCTCGAGCTTTCTGCTTCAAAATATTCTCTTCTAGCCACATGAGTGTTCTTAGATGAGAAACCGTGGCTCTTTCTTCATCGAACAGGTCATGATTAATAGGAGCCACTTGAAGGTTCGATTGAAGCTGACGAACCAATTCTCTACACTGGTTCACTCTAGTTGAAATATTACAGAAGTGAACTTTGTTGAATCTGCGAAAGAGCTTCCGCAGAATTTTCAACTTCTCCATGACTTTGTACATATTAGTACCTGCAACATCAACCTGCCAACCTTCACGTACAAGAGTCTCATATTCCGGGTGAGAAGACCATGGCTGAAAGTACATCTGCGAGTAGCCCGCAAGCAATATTCACCAAATAGAATTAATTTTTTACAGCCAACATAGAAACCATATATATTAATCGGATTCTGAAGTAGTAGTACCCTTTTCATTAATTGTCTCTGCAAACTTTGTCTCTAAGTTTCATATATGGCTTTTCATTTCTGATGATGGCGACGTTCCAATAATGGAGGAACAGTAAGTATGTTAATTATTATTAATTAATAAATCGGAATTTTTCAACTTCAAATTAATCAATCGAATTATTTTACGGCATATCGAATTGTGCTGACAGTCTACCAAGGCAATTCCATTATGTATATATATGGATAGATAGATATAGGGCTTAGCCGGTATATCATGCATGAAAATTATTAGTGATGAATACAGTACTGATTCAAATCATTAAAAAAAATATCGATACTTAAATTAGAAATAAAATATATATATATATAATATTTTTTCTATAATTTTTCAAAAATATCAGACTTACCCATTAAATTTGCAGTCGTATTTAGAGATTAAATTCAAATAATTTTTATGAGTTAAACCATTTAAATTTTATTTAATTATAAACTTATTTCGAGTCAAATCATTTTTTTTTTCACGAATTCAAATAGATAGAAAATCAATAGCTAGCTATATTTATCACTTGAAAATATTAAAAATAAAATATGATAGAAAGTAATTTATATTCCAAAAAAAAGGGGAAGAAAAAGAAGTATATCCTTCAAAGAGAGACATTGGACGGTCAAAGCTTATTGATGATAGAGTTAAACTCTTGCATGTGAAATCTAATTGATGGAGATAATGGGATAGGCAAATGAAAATCAAGAGAAGTGGTGGAGGAGATGATTTTACTTTTCTTTTTTATTTATTATTTTTAGTAATAATGCCTTATCAAAGACTCTAATATTTTTTAAATTATATCAAGGTATCATAAGCTCTCTTTCCTTCATATTTTTTTTTTTGTTTTTTGAAAGCAAAATGCGGAGGTTCATTGAACAAATAAAAGATGAACTAAAAATTTAGCGAAATTATGTGCTGCCATATTATCATTCCTTCTAACAAATATGATAGACCAAGAATTCTCTCTATATAGTATAGGCTGAGACAGTAATATATAAAAGAACCTTTTCAGTCTTTCTATATAATTATTAAATTATTACATTATATTAATATATTTTATATATATTAATAAAAAAAATAAAATGGAAATTTTTTTTAAAAAAATTGCGAAAAAAAAAGGAAAAAGAAAAGGGAAGATGCAAGCAAACCAAAAAACAAAATAATAAAAAGGAAAAAAATATCACATTCACAAAATCAACATCTCAAATGAATCTTGCAAACCTGAATGAATTTTTCCTAATTGAGACAGAACCACCCCAAAATTTTAATCAGCAAATACATCCAAATATTTTTAAAAAATGAAAAAAGAATACATATATCTGGATACAAAGATGCAACAAAAAAAAATCATGGACAAAAGAAGCACAGTGACAGATCGGAATGCTGGAAATTAGTTGATAATAAATCCCAATTCTAAATCAGCAAACAATTAAAAAAAATAAATGAAAAAAGCAGTAATAGATTGGGTTAGGAAAGTAGAACAAAAGACAGAGAAAAAAAAAAGTAGTAAGAGGATATCTAGATAGGAAGATAGGGTGAAAAAAATAGAGAGAAAGCTTATTGACACTTGTGGATGTAGAAGATTACTTGAGAATAGATCCAAAATCAGCAGACACCTCAAAAATTAAAAAAGAAATTAATATTAGATCTGAATAAGAAAAAACAAGAAAGCAGCAGTGAGAGGAGGAGAGAGCAGTACAAGGATAGAAGAGACAAATAAAGCGATAAAAAAAGAAAACAAAATCAGAAAGTTATAGATCAACATGAAACCAAAAAACACAAATCAGAAACTGGAGGAAAAGAAAAAGAGAGACAGCAGGTGAAGAGCTCGATCGAGGGCAGGAGAGAGGACGGTGGAGACCGCAAACAAGAGGAAAAAAGATGATAGAGTTATGCATAATAGTGTCTAAAAACTAAGGAAAAAGGGATTTAGTGTGAGGATTCAAGGAGGGTGTGGTTTTGTTTGGGGACTATTTTGGAAAATTTACTGAAGTAATGTACGGATAGAGATAGATACGTCTGTCTTTTTTGGAATATTGCAAAAATAATCATAAAATAAACAATCCATCCGACCACACCACAGGTGCTTTTCTTATAATAATATGGGCTGCGGGAAATGAATGAATTAAGACCATCAACACCTTTGTATTTCGACTCCATCAGGCAACAAAACAAAATATATATTAGGATCCCTTTCACTTATTCTCTCTTCTTTATTAGAAAGTTATAATGCTTTCCTCTTTTTTTTTTTTTTTTTAATCAATAAAATGTAATCATTTCATGCCTCAATTAATTATTCAAGTTTCCCTGCTACGAATTGAGATATTAATCCAGGAGATAATTAGGTGGGCAAATTCACCATCATTGTTTCTTATATATATATTCTCATCATCAGTATAGAGTATACAGTATATACAGCTAGCAATCAAAGATGGTGTACTGATAAAAGAGATGGAGTTGAAAAGTAAATGTGACGGAAATCAAAATTAATTAATTAAATAAAAGAAGCAAAGCATAATCCATGCAAGAGTAAAGTGACAAAATCGGTAGACATTAGAGATGCATTTACGGGGAACATGCATAGTTTTTGCTGTTTAAAAGTTTTCTTCAGCTTTTCTTTAACAACATATCACCAATTAGTGGCAAACCTGTCGCCTCAATAATATATATATATATATATTTATATGACTTGACCATATATAATAATTATATATTTAGCTCCAACTTTAATTATACCCCCCCTCCAATAACACCAGCTTCACGTTTCTGCCCAACAAATATTATTCATTGCAGATTAAGGGAAAATCAAAATGAATTTTAAGTTGCAGTAAGAGCAGAAATTAATTAAGCAGAGGGAAAGGTAAAGCAGGTGAGTTGATGCTCAAAATAACTTATAATAAATTATGATTCCCGCCGACAATAATTAATTATTTGATTTGTAAGTTAATTCACCCGTCTTAAGGTTCTGGGCTTCATCTTTTATGGGCTATAGCCCTATCAATCTCTTAAATACTCTTTGTAACGTTGTTTCAAAAGTAAAGGGAAAGCAAATGTAAGAGAGTCCCTTTAATAGGCCGTAGCCTCATCCTTTAATGAGCCGCAAATATCTATAAGGCCCGTTTGGATTTTTTGTTTTATTAAAAATATTCAATTGAGATTATTTAATAATCAAATTTATTTATTTAAAATAGTTTCTAAAATATTCAAAATTTTATTTATATAAAATAAATGAACGGTTTTTGCAATTTTCTTGGAGTTAATTACATCCATGGTCATCGAACTTTGAATTATCTGTACCTAAATCACAATTTTTTATTTTGTAACACTAAAATCACTAATTTTATAAATTATTGCAAAAAAGTCATCACGAACCAATTTTCGCAAGTTATTAACAGGAAAACTCATTTTTTATGGATTTATCGGATTATAATGGTATCACAATTTCACAACTAATTACCTCTGGCCACATTACTTGACGAGTTGCAAAAAAAAAATGTGGTCAGAGATAACTAATGGTTGTGTTTTGATACCATTATTGGCAATAATTTTTCTAGAATTCGTCAAAAGATATGAACATAGGTAACTAACGGTAAAATTGTGATACCATTATAACCCAATAAACCTATAAAAAAATGAGTTTTTTAGCTAACAATTTGTCAAAATTGTTTAGCTATGATTTTTCTGCAACAATTTATAAAGTTTAGTAATTTTAGTGTTACAAAACAAAAAATTGTAATTTAGATACAAATAATACAAAGTTCAATGACAATTGAGGTAATTAACCCAATTTTATTGATATTATACAATAAAACCAATTCACATTTCAATTGATTAAATGTTGATAAAATTGTAGAAAATATTTGAAAATGATTCCATATGAGCAAAATTTATTAGGCGTGCGGCCAGAAAACGAAAAGGGAGGGTACTCTACTCTGAATAGCGGCTCTTGGTTGAGCTACTCTGAATAGCTTTGTTGATAAGGATCGATATAGAGAATTTCATCAACTCAAAGCCAATAAGTTCACACTCGATCTATAGATTTATATATCCAATGTATTACTTATTTGTGGAAATATATTTCATAAATCAAATTCTAAATTTATATTTGTGAACCAAATTGTTATTATATGAGGACAATACATTTAATCTTCTTTACAAACACGTCCCTAATTAATTATATATTTTTTTTAATTACATGCATGAATTGAAATTATCTTATAATTAGTTTAAATAAGTATTTTGTGAAGACCGCTAGCTAAGTAATGATTGTGTGATTGTCAAGCAAGCAACTGCAAACTTATTTCATTATAGAAAAGGATGGAATTACTTGGACTTTAACTCCAATATGTATCTAAATTATTATTAGTAACAAATTAAAATGGCAGTAGATAGATATATTTGACTTCACTCTTCACAAAACTAAAGAGATTTTTGGACGGCTGATTAATTATCCTGTATATGATAATATCCAATAATTTTGTAATTCTTGTCTTTTGAACAATTAAGGCATGTTTGACTTTAAAAATGGTGAAGATTTTAACACCTGTAAAGCAGTATACTAGTTTGAATTGTGACACATATGAATTAATGGATAATCAAAGCTTTATTAATTATATTATATTATATAGTATAAATTAACGACTCTTCTTGTAGCTAGGGGAATATATATATAGTACTGGGGCACATATTAAGCCTTAAAATTTTTTTTAATCAATGTGCATTTTGTGGCATGTGAATGCCAAGTAATTGGCCACTGATTCAGGCGAGCAAAACCCTTAGAAATTTGCTACACTGCTGCAGACATATATGGTCATGGGCTAGCGTCAACTTTCCTTTCTAATAACATTAACAGGCATTTATAACTCTCTAATTTTCCGTTTCAAAAAAACTCTATTTTTGTTTCCTTTTTCAATTATCAGTGGAAAATTGTACCAACCAAACCGATCACGTACCCTTTTTCTCGGAAGGTTTGATTATTTGGGAAATTAATTTTACGCGGCAATCAATCATCTCATGCGAATAGATGCTAGAACAAACACTGAACATTAAGCTTTCTCATGAACAAGACAAGCAGAAATTAAGCAAATATTATTAACCAATAATAAAAGCAACGAAAATTATATATGGAAAATGAAAAAGAAATATATATATATATATATGTATATATAAAAGCAACGAAAATTTAACTGTTTGTCCAATTTTAAATTTGGTGTTTAATACTCCATGTAAAAGTTTATTTTGGTAATCTTTGATTATTTTCCATTTCTGTGAGCTTTGAAAATTAATTAGTTAGTTGGAATATATCTACTGGCTAAATATTAGTAATCATTTTCCAAAAGGATACAATTAATTCCAACTTAGTTCTACATATATATATATATATATCACTCTTTCTTCCCTTCACACTTGCAAATTCCAACTTCCTTCCCACAAAATTCATGCTACCTTCTCACTAGCTACCTTAATTTCCACATTAATTTCCGTCTAAATTTTTAGTGCCTTTTTTTTTTTCTTCTAATTAATAATTTTACACCAACATACATATTATAAAGAATGTTATTGGTTCTTGTTTTTGTTTGCAAAACTGTAAAATGATCTTTTGCAGACAAATTAAATTATTGAATTCCATAATCTCATCATCAGAAATATTTTATGATTATAATTACAAGTAAAATCAGACAACCATCTGACATCATTTAGATTTACATAATAAGCAGTAATTAGCTTGCGAAATCTTCTCTATCTCTTTCTCTTTTTTTCTCTAAATTTGGATTGTTTCTCTAGGAAAGCAAAAATAATAAACAAAAAATGAGAATAGCTTTCAGAGGACTGTCCCCTCATAAATGGTGCTTAATCCGAGTCTAAAAGAACGAACAGCCAATTTGGCTCGTCTAGAAGCATACTTTTGCAATCTTCTAACAGATCCGGATCTGGAAAATCCCGCAGGAGATTGCTGTTGAGGGCGTTGATCTTGTTTAAGCTTATTCTCAAAGCTGTTAGTGTTAATAACACCACCATCAATATGAGTAGGGATGAGAGGGTGTGATGAGGACGATTGATTGACTGTAAAAACAGGAGAAATCCTAGCCTTCTTATGCCGGTGACCATCCTTGTTGGATGCATTTTGAAAGGCTACGCTAGCTTTGACGGCTAAAGCAGCCATATCCGAAGCACTTAACTTGTTTTGAAGCTTAGATCTCGGGAGAACGAAGTATAACTGATCCGCATAGAGGTGAGCGTTGGAATCCAAAGCCGGAATATAATCATCATAGGACAAGAAATCAGAATTGCAGAGAAAGAAAGAATTAGAGGAAGATGATGAAGCTTCAGCCTGGAGAACTAGAGAGACAGATACAGGAACGCTGTATTCTCGAAGAGTACCATTAATGGACACAACTTTGGCGGAAGGGGGAGGAGGAGGCTGAGATTCCTTCAGAACAGAGACAAGAGATAAGCACGCCCCCATTTTCTTTGTTCAAGTAATTGAGTTGTTACAGCTGGAATAGATCGGAAGGAAAATATGAGAAGAAGAAGAAGAAGAAGAAGAAGAAGAAGAGGAGGAAAAATATTGTTTGGTGATAAAGGGAGGAAGGCTGATGAATAGCTAATAAAAGGGGCCAGCCAGTTATGTTTTTTTTTTTTTTTTCCCCCCGAATAAAGAGAAGAGGTGTTGACGTCAGCGAGTCCGTCATAAACGAAATTCTGTTAGGCAACATTTCAAATTCAAACAAACCATCAGCAGACAACTGCTGTAGTCCGTTATCTATGGTCTACTTCTGTACTGTATATATGTGGTTTAAGTACTCACCAATGACGTGGCCACGCGCCTTTTTACTTACTTTTTATTTTAGTTTTAAATTTTAAGTTCTAATCTTTTTTGGGTGCAGATTTTAAGTTTTAATTATATCACTTTGAAAAATTCGTAGATACATCAGTCTATGATAAATTAATTTAATCAGATATTGATTTTTATTCATATTAAGTTTATAAATATAATAATTAGTAAATACATACAAATATAAATATCGCTCTATTATTAAATTAATGTAAAAAATTTGATATATTTTAAACTAACTATTACTGTTACTACCATTTCCGCCCACACTGCCTGTACGAAATAAAAAAAGATTGAACAAACTCTCTTTATGTGACCGGTCTTCGTTCTCAACAGCATATGCATTCACACCAATATAGTTTTTTGTTGGGCTTAACACATCCGTACTTACTGTTTTTTTCAATTTACCCTTCGTATATGTTTTTGGTACCGGTTATCCCTAAGTTTCAATTTTTATTATAAAATTTTAAAAATCTAAAAATTTGTCTTCCTGTATTGACAACGAGAATATAATTTTATATTTTTAATATAATTTTTTCTATCACATTTTTGTTATATTTTTTAAATTTTACGGAAAACAAATTGAATAAAAAATAAAATTTATGAAGCAGCCGGTACTAAAAATCAGGTGAGAAAAGAAATGAAAAACTCATATGGCGGGTTTAGACTTTTGTTTTCCAGTTTTCATTTTATTTTTATAGACAAAATCAGATTCCCATACGAGAAAAATAAATTAAAAATTGAATTATATATAAGTAAGCAAAAATATAAATTATTATTTGGAGTATAGTTAATTTGTGAGTGTACAGATAAAATAAACACAAATGTTATTCGTTAACAAAACCAAAATACTAATATTTTGATTAGAAAGTGGTGTCAGAAACATCCACATTTTAGAGATGAGGAAGAAGACAAGTGGTGGATTGTCAAAAAGAATTGAAAGCTACAAAAATAAATAAATAAATAAATTAAATACTTGGCTGACACGCATTCACTAACAGCCAAATTAATATATTACAAGAGTTGCAGCTCAGGAGTTATTGTTGTACAAGTTAAAAATAGGGACACTAATTATGTAATAATTCTACCTTAACTAATTTAATTGATGGCAATTTAAAATATACGAATAAATTAGAAGGGATTGTAGGGTGCATCAAATATAAATTATATTGGATATTTTAAAATTATTAGATCGTTAATTTTTAATTTCAATCATTTATTATTAACGAATGTGATTAAAAATTTATGATTCACGCACATAAAATTAGTCATAAATTAGGCATCACAAGAAACGTGCGATGGTTTCCCTTTTAATAAGTTTTTAGTGGTCAACGTCCGTGCAAAGTACAAGATAACTAACTGTACGATCACACACAGCAACTCCACAAATTTCGACATTCAGATTTTTAGCATTTGCCCCTTCCCCCCAGTTTCCCAAATAAATAAATATAAAATCTTAATTCCAATTTCTCTCCTATATACCAACACATTATTATTCTGTGTTTTATGTTCCTCCTCCCGGGCTCGGCTTCATGATGTTGTAGGTGTTATGTATTCTAGGCAGTAGTTTGTTCTGTGGGTTTCTTACCAAAAAACAAACAAACACTTCTTAATTTTAATAATTGATGATATACTAATTAATATGGAAGATTAATTCCCTTATTAATTAATTATATACTAAAAATCCAATGAATATATATAGGAGAGGAGGCAACGTCTTGACATATATAGTCTCTGTTTGTCCGATTTATTTTCTGATATTAAAAAAACACATACGTGGTTATGTGTAGGGTTGTGACAAATTAATTATTACGAATATTCTCTATCGTTGTAGATACTAAAAAAAAAATGTAAGACTAATTAAATTAAAACTTTTACATAAATTTACTCAACATATTAGTTGGTTTGGATGATCATTCTTTACTGGGCTTTGATAGAGCCATTTGGACTTCTTATTTAATCCATTTTAATTATAAGCTCAACATGTTAAGGAGTAGTTTTGCATGTAGATACTAAAAAATAATAGAAATAATAATAATAATAATAATTTTAAAAAATAAATAAGGGTTCAACTTGTGGAAAAAGAAATCTCTTATGACTTCCATGTTTCTATATCTTACAAATATATATTTTCTTTTTAAAAAAAATTTTAAAACAATTGACAAATGCTTTGACCTAAGTACCAAAAATCATCTTTTCTTCTATAAAAAGAGACTTATTACACGGGTAAGAAAAGAGAAAAAAAAAGAATGGACTACAAAGATTGGAAAATAGAGAGAGAGAGAGAGAAAAGGAAGGAAGTTACAGAGAATAAGAAAGAAAAATAGAGAAGGAAGAAAGAAAGAAAGAAAGAAGGAAGAGAGAAAGAAAAGAGGGGAAAAAGAAAAATTCTAGAGATCAATTATCATAAATTACATGAATTGTAATTTATTATGTAAGTATTCTACTTGAAAAAAAAGGTATATTATTTATTATTACCATTATTAGTATTACATGTTATGCTCTATCAATTTCATTATAAAAAATACTGATTAACTTTTTTATATTACTTTATTAATTATTATTGTCATTATTAATAGTATACGTTATGATCTACAAATTTTATTTGTTATTTATTATTATAAGTTGATTTTTTTATCATTTATTTTTATTATTATCATATGTGTTAATTTATATTTTGTACTTTTTTATATTATTTATTTTATTTTATTTTTTCACTCATTTTCTATTTATTATTATTATTATTATTTTATTATGGGATATTATCTTAAAATATAATAGATAAAAAAGGAAATAAAATATAATAAATAATTTAATATAATTTTTTTCCTTTTAAATAAAAAAAAACTTTGCTAGAAAAATGAAAAATCAAGTAAAAAAAAGAAAAAAAAAACTTTCTCTGTTTGCAACATTGTGGCTTTATTCCGTGAATTTTTCTTTTTATCTATTCATGTATGAATCTCAGTTATATTGCTTTTGTTAAAAAATTAAGAAGTAAACAAATTAAAAAGACAATTTTATTTTATAGATAAAAGGTAAAGGCTTGACTTAAAGCATGTTAAATCAAATAAAAATACAAAAAATTTGTCATATCTTCCTATCTTTTATAAAAAGAAGAGATAAAAAATAATATATATATATATATATTTTGCTATTATCATTATTAAGGTGATAGAAATACTTTTTGTAAAATGATATATATATTCCACATATACCCTGCTACAATAAATTTAGAAAAAACAAAATATATATATATATAAATTTGGAAATTGTGGTTTGGTGTTAGATACGAACTTTATCCTAATAAAGGTGGCTATTTTTTTAGTTGTAAAGAATTAAAGTCTAGATATGAATCATATTGTTTATTCTTCTTATGTATAAATAAAAAGTATAAATTTCATATGAGTATAACACTTGTAAAAAAATTTAGGGCAACATTTTTTTTTATTTCTTTCTTCTTATAAGCATTGAAGATGTAAGGGTCATTATATTATCATCATTATTACTATTATTGTTATATTCAGAAATTGAATATGATAAAATTTATATATTTTCAAAATTCATAAATTTAATTTGAACTATGCAGATTCTGATCCTTTCAATGGATACGTAGGCATTTGATTTGAGTCAAATCCAACTTCCTCAAAAATATATTTTTACTATATCCAGGTATTTGATATAATTTTTTTAATAATATTAATTTATTTTATATATATCTAGGAATTGGATATATATAATTTAAAAAATAATTTTTTATAAAAAATAATAATCAAATTAATTCACTAAAATTATAAAAATGATTTAAATTCAAATATATATACACATGCCACACATTTTTTTTACGTTACTTTATCAAGGAATTGAATAATATATCACTGAAATAAACATATAAATAACAAAAAGAATAAAAATAATAAATTTTAACAAAATTAGATGAATTTGGGTACTAATACATTCTTCATTTATTTGATCCTCGAATTCTTACTCTTTAAAACAGACTTTATTTAATGGAAATCCAAATGATTCAATAATTATGATAGATAGCAAATCATTTTTCTTAAAGTTTCAGGAAAATTTAAATAATACAAGTCAATCACTTCACATCATACAAAAACATAGAAAGATTCTAGATTTCATGTACGTTGTATGATACATATGATTTTAGTTTTTTGCGAATGTATTTTCAAACCTAAGCCTGTCAATTTTAATATTTAAGCTCGTTATTAATTATTATATAAGGTAAGAAGACAATTTTAAAAGGAAAATGATTACCTCTCTTTTGATATCTTATTATCATTACATCATTTGACCTTAATTTTCTGTATTTCAAAACAACTATAAGGCACAGTTTGAATCTATACATTTCATAAAATTCTTATATTATGATAATTCTATGTTTTGGTTTGATATAAAATTTATAAATTAACGACGTAATTTCTCATATATTTATATTTAGTTCAATCACTATAATTTATGATTTAACAATTAATTTTTAATTTTATCTTTTATTAAATATTGAAAATTTATTATTAATTAAATATATACAATCAATTCCACTATTTATTTAAAAAAATTTTAAAAAACAATATTAGTTATTTTAAGAGTTTGAAAATACTAAAAAATAAAATCAATAGCACCCCATCTCTTTATATCTAATAAGTTAAGTTTTTTAACATAACCTCTTATTATTAAAAAAGAGAAATTATTATACATTATAATATTTAATTAGCTCGATATAAACCAAAAATGTCACATCCGCGATATAGACCCTGACCATATATGCATATTACTATCGTTTGTACCGTAGTACGGAGGCGTACCGACTAGAGTTTAAATACAGACATATGAGCATGAAAAATCTAATTTAATATGATAATATGACGCTTAATATGAATATTGAGTTTATTTGATGAACGTTGCAATTTCGTATCATACACGTAAATCAAAGCAACGAACTAGGCCGGAAATACAAGATTTTCGGCCAACGGTAAGAATTTGAGTTAAGCACATTATTATGTGGAGAATAATATTTTAAGGTCATAGGTGAAGTTATATGGAGATATTTGGAGGTTAATGGTTCCGATTTACATAAATAATATTTCCAGTGTAGATTTATAGAACAATATTCCGATTGAGAGTTAGAGATATGCATTTACTATCGCAATAATGTCAAAGAGATCATAATTGAATTCTAAGATTTTTAAAACTGATAATTTAGAAATCGGATTTCAGATGAATTTTTACGAGCATGATTTAGAAAAAAGACTAAACCGCAAAAATAAAATTTTTGCACTAGTGGTCGTTTTGTAAAATCGGAAAGACCATTCCGAAGAGAAAATTTTTCTGAGAATATTGGTATATTCAATTTGAGGAGATAAAGTCATTTGAGATATGAAATTTAAGAAAATAAATTTCCTAAAGTACTAAATTGAAAAGTTTGGAAAGTTGGTGGAAAAAATCAAAAGTCAAAGCTTATTTGGGATTAATTTAGATAAAATCCAAAATATCTTTTTGGTTAATTTTAATTGACCAATAGGAGCAAGAATTAAGCTCAATTAAGATTAATTAGACTCTAATTAACTATATAAAGTCAAAAAAATGCCAAAAAATCAATAATTTATAAAAAAAAAAACCCATTATCTTCTTCTCCTTCTTCCTTTGCACGACCAACATACTATTTTTTTTAATTTTTTTCAATTTTCTCTCACAAATTACCACAATCCAAACCTAAGGAGGTATAAGAAATTAAGTAGTAGTGAAAAAAATATTTTTGCAGGAAAATCAAATATTGGTCAAAAATTCTAAGAAAATTTGAGGTGAGATTTTCTTTACTTTTCTTTCAAATTTTTATTGATTTAAGTTGGTTTGGATGATTGTTGTGAATAAATTTTAATTCGGTGGTGTGTTTGATGTTGAATTTGTGAAAATGAGGAATTGAGGTTTTGTAGGAAAATAATGGAAAAATTAAATAAAAATTGACAATGAGTAGAATGAGACTTTAGAAAGATGGATATGGTGAAAAATTGATGAAAATAATTTTTAGAAATTTTTAGAAATTTTCCATAATTATGGCCGAATTGTTGAAATTTTATTTTGAAGGATTTGTGCCATAAAATGATGAAAATTGAGTTAAATGGAGTGTTTGGATGTGGAAGATAATTTTTGGAATGAATGAAATATTTTTGGTGAATTTTTAGATTTTTGGCCTAATTATTGAAAATTTTATTGGAAACTATTGAATAGTATTTTAGTGAAATTGGTGATGGAAAATGCAAGAAAATGGGCTAAAGAAATCATAGGAATTTATTTGGAATTTTTAAAGCGTTTATTGAATTAATAGGAATTTTTTAGTAGAAAAAATAGATTTTTAGAGAAAAAGGAAAAATGAAAGTAAAAGGAGAAAAATAGTTTGGAAGATGAAAAATAAAGAAAAAAAATGAAATGTTTACAAAGATTAAAAAAAAAATATTGGAAAATTTTTTGTCATGCCAGAAAGCATATTGGGCGACTGAAATTTCGAATTATGCGTCAAACATGTATAACAAGAAAATATAATATCGATTTGAGATTTTGATATATAAGAGAACGGAAATTAGTTGAGATTTTTATTTTCAACAAAAAATATGTTAAAAATGATTTTGTAGT
The DNA here is from genome assembly GCA_949630135.1 of Balakata baccata. Lineage (NCBI taxonomy): Eukaryota > Viridiplantae > Streptophyta > Magnoliopsida > Malpighiales > Euphorbiaceae > Balakata > Balakata baccata. The sequence goes on along the minus strand of CATIWF010012066.1, from coordinate 110,829 downwards.
TAATCAGAAATTATTGTTGTTCAGGTGTAATTACGAGACCGGCGCCAAAGGCAGACTGGAAAAAAAAGCCTACAGACATCGAGACGTGAAAGTTGAGGTTTGTACAGTAATTTATAATTTTAGCCGTTAAATGTTAAAAATATGATTTTAATGAAATTTTGATTTAAATGAGTTTATATGATAAAATAGTTTAAAATATTATGGAAATACATATTTGACAAGAATTTGATATTTTAGCCAATATATTAACATAGACAGCAGTGTAAGGAGTTATTGACATGTCAATAGGGTTATTGGTCTAGTGGATTTTCTGTGGTCATGTATTATACTTTACGGTCTGCTGGGTTTCCTGTGGTCGTATGATATATATATTTGGTCCGGTGGATTTTCTGGGACTGTGCGATAAAATTTATTCACATTATTTTCTCTGATCCGGTGGGTTTCCTGAGATATTGAAATGATATGTACCATTCGTTTCCCTATGATTAGTCTATGATGATTTAGTATATAGGCATGATAAGAGATTTTTATGAATTTATGATATTGATGAAAAATTTTATATTTGATATTTTCTATAAATGACTGCTATTATAAATTACTGTACCACTGAGTTGTAGAACTCAGCGTGAAAATTTGTTTTTCTCTCGTGCAGGTTTAAAGTGAAGATAAAGCGACAAGCATTGTAGATATAAAGTCGTTGATAATGGATCCCACAATATGGAGTCAAGCAGTAGCGGTAGCCATTTCGAACGAGTTGGCTTTTTCTTTTATATTTTATTATTATGGTATTAGAGTTGTAAAAAAAAAATTTAATATCCATATACAAGGGAATATAGATAGAGAGCGAGTTTAGAATTATATATTCTTATTTTATATTTTATTCTACTTAAAAGAAAAATGTTATAGTATTTTATATTATTTACAAATATTTTGATATTTGGTTTTGTAAACCGTAACACTACTTATCAGTCTGGTATACGATAGTGTATACGGAAGGATAAGAAGTGTTACAAAAAATCATTTTTATCAATAATTTAATGCATATGAGCTCTATATAATAATAATAATAATAATAATTTGAAATTAAAAGAAAATTAAATTTTTTCTTTTCTTTTTTAGGATTAAGGAAGTTTTAGAATATTATTAATTTATCAGGAACAATTTTGGAATAAAAAAAGTTGGTCATCAATCTCATTGATAAAAAATAATAGATTTTGGACTTTTCCACCTAATAGGTGGAAAATCAAACTCTAAAAAAATGACAAGTGACTTTCCAAAATGCATAGATTTTGAATTTTTTAAGTAGTCGAATAATAAATTTAACTGAAATTCATAAATTATTCAAAAATAAAAAAACCTTCAATTCAAATATAACGAAATTTATTTTTATAAAGTTGCAATTAATAAATTGGAGTTTAATTGATTAAATTCATCACCTTTTCAAATACACATACCTTTTCTTCTCCTAGCATTTGGGAGGAGCAGATGGAGAAATATTGGCAGTGGCCTCATCACCAGAACTACCATCATTGTTGTGTCCATCAGACAGTTAAAAGCATGCGTGTTTCTTATCTTCTCTGGTGTAGAGGACTCGTCCGATTCAGAACCCCCAAAGAAAGGGTCCTGATTGTGCTTCAATCTGAGTGTGAATGTGAGGTCTGGATCAACCCTCTTCATGCCTCCAAGCTATCATGTACAAAATTCAAAATGGGCACTTGAGTAAATAAATTAACTATAAGAAACAGAGTGGGTAAAAACAGAAGATTAAACCAAAAGATCATTTAAACGGAATCAACTGCCAGCCCCAAAGATCAAGGAAGGGAAAATGCATATGAAAGCGAGTTTTGTAGGAAATTTCTCACTTTAGAGTAGGTGGCAAAAATATTTCTCATTTTAGGGTAGCTTTTGTATAATTTCCAAGTTTATAATCTTTTTTTGGGTTAAAAGACTGTTGAATTTCAGTGTGCCACTGTGATTGACGCAGTGATCGGTGTGCCAGTCAGAGTGGCATACCAAAGTGTCAATGTGCCACTTGGCATTGAGCAAAACTGGTGCGCCACTCCTACTGGTACACCAAAGCTAGGCAAACACCGGTCAAATCACAACAGAAAATTGATTTATTAAGAGTGATTCCTGAGCACCAGTGGAAAATATGAATACTTTATTGAATATTCCTGCATGCAAAGAATATAAAACCACCTTCTTCCCCTCTCATTTCTTTCATCTCTCATTTGCAATTTCTTTTTCTGCAATTCAATCTCTCTCTTCAATTCCTAATACTCGTCTTTGATTTTTTTTTTTCATTTGCAAATTTTTTTACTTCAATCCCTCTTTGCAATTTTTTTTTACTCATCCCATCTCTAATTCCTAATACTTCCATAAATTTTTTTTTTTTGAAAAATTTTATTTATCAATTTTAAAAGAAAGAAGATAACAAGAGATAAATTTGCATATCCGCTCAAGTAGTATAACATTTCTTAATTTTTTAAATTATTTATCAAAAATATTAGTTGTTATATTTTTTCGTATAGATAAATTTGCAAAAATAAATTAGTAGATAAATAAATTTTAAAAAATAAATTTTTACGTAGATAAATTTATTATATATTTTGAAATAAATATTATTATTTCTTCAATTAATTTTTGTAGGAGTTTGTTTGAATTTTTTCGTATAGATAAATTTGCATAAATAAATTAGTAGATAGATAAATTTTAAAAAATAAATTTTTATTTAGATAAATTTATTATATATTTTGACATAAATATTATTATTTCTTCAATTAATTTTTGCAGGAGTTTGTTTGTGATTGTGGGAGAAAAGTTGAAAAAAAAAAATTTTTTGACAGTAAAAGTTAGTAATATTTTTAAATGTGTATTTTTGTATATATTTTTGTTGTATATTTGTTGTTGTGAATAAGTTATTGTAGTTTTTTAGTTAGATTTTGTTGTAATAATAATAATAATAGAATTTTTATTTATATTTTAGGTGGACAACTTAATAATAATAATAATAATAATTAGCAATCACACCGTTGCCGACAACAACATAGAGATGTTTCTATTCCTCCCTTTGCATCATGTCTTCGGGTGCTAGAGCCTGTTTATTTTCATCATTTTCAACAATATAAAGCTTCTTACGTAGATCCTACGCCATCCACATCTAGTAGATCGTATATGCCTTATATACCTATCTTCTCGACACAACCCTCTTCAGCATCAGATTTTTACTCTTCGATCCTATTTATACCATGACATGTCTCTACATACAATTCATAGATGCATCCACATGCGACAAATTGTGCCTTTTCATTCACAACATTTTAAGTTCATATATTCTCATACACCTCAAATGCCTCTATATTTTATGGGTTTGACCATTTTTTGGCTCTTATATTCAAGTTTTGTTTCTATACAAGAACATAACTTTTTTACTATTGATGGTGGTGGTGATGCTGCTAGTGGTGGTGGTGGTCGTGGCCGTGGTAGCGGTCAGACACAATTCCTATTTGATAGATTTGAGCGCTCAATGAATTGATACTAGGCGATAAATGAGACTTAGATTCCAAATTCGAAGAAATTGAAACTGTGAAACTTGATTGATTTTTTTTCCATTTTTATTTACTTATTTAATTACTAATTATAAAACTACTTTATAATATTTTATCGTTTATTTATTATAAATTTACTATATCAAACCTATATAAAAATTATATGTATTAATTAATATGTTATTCATTAATTATCTAGAAATTAACAATTAAATTTATATTCTAGTAATTTATAGTTATGAATCTTAGTTGTCTTTAATTCTCTAGGAAAAATTAAATTAGTAAAAAATAATAAATAAAATAAAATATTAACAACTTTGTGTTTGATTAAATTAAAAAAAAAAACTTAGCTTGCATGCACTATAAATTAATTCTAATTTTACAAATTGGAAAATAAATAATGAGAAATAAAAAAAAAAAAAAAGTATTGTATGTAGTGTGCCAGTTCAACCTATTGGAAATTAATTATTCTTATTGGAAGGAATTGAAGAAAAAGAAAGTGATTATATATACTTAATTAATAATAAATTATCAATATTTAATAAATGGTAAAATTGAAAATTAATTGTTAAATTCATAAATTGTGATCATTGAATTAAATATAAGTGTAATGGTAATTATATTATCAATCCATAAATTTTATATTCAAATTAAATGATGAAATTCTTAATTAATAATAAATTATTAATTTATAGTTATAAATCTTAGCTGTCTTTAATTTTCTAAGAAAAATTAAATTAGTCGAAAATTATAAATAAAATAAAATATAAATTATTTTTAGCTTGCATAATAATAATGATATTATTATTCAATATTTCAATTAAATTGTTTAATATGTCATGTATGCTTTGAAAACTTACATGATAATTTAGTTATTATTATTGTAAATTTTAATTAACACAAAATAATAAATAAAATTAGTTAATAAAAAATATTACCAAATTCACTTAATTAATAATTTGATTAAATTAGGGAAAAATTATAACTTGCATGTATGGGAAGCTGATTATAAAAAAAATTACAAATTATTTGCAAGAGAAAACGAATTGGCACATAAAATTTAGTAAAGAGTTGTGTGTCAATTCAAGCGGTACACATCTCTCCACGTGAGCTAAAAATCACCCCAAATTCGGAAATAGTTTTAAAACTATCCTAAATTTAAAATTTTCCTAAAAACTAGCTTAAATTTAGAAATAGTTTTCTCAACCACCCTAAACTAAGGAATATCCCAAGTTTTGTTCCACATTGATTAAATTGAAACAGTGTCATTATTATTAAGGGAAATATTCATAAATACCAATAAAATGATAAATAATTACAACTTTATCTTCTTTCAATATTTTTTTTTCAATTTTACCCAAAAATACTTTTTACAATCAAATCACCACCTCATGTATACATTGGGTATATATCAGGGATATTTTCGGTTTAAAACAATTGTGAACAAAAATTATAAAATCTGGTATACTTTAGGCATACCTTGAGTATATCTTGAAGATATTTTAGCCTAAAATAATTGTGAACAAAGGTTATAAAGTTCAGTATATCTTGGATATATCTTGGAGATACCTTCAGCGTAAAACAATTTTGAAAAGACTATAAAGTTCGGTATACCTTGAGCATACCTTAGGTATATCTTGTAGATACCTTGGGTATATCTTGGAAATACATTCGGAATACCTTGGAAATACTTTGGATATACCTTAAGAATTTCTTGAGAATTCCCTTTGGGAATATATCTTAGGTATATATTGGGAATTCCAAAAGAATACATTGAAAATTTCCTGAAAATACCTTTGGAATACCTTGGGTATATTTTAGGAATACCTTAGTAATTTAAAAATAATAATAATAGATTAAAAAAATTGTCAAAAGATTGACCATCTCATAAAGCACTACACAATAATTGGAATATTAGTGATACAAGAATACAAATTGTAATATATTACTTTTGCATATTCCTATCACGATGTATCAGCTAGTGCTTATCAAATCATTAGTTACTTTTTGTTAGATATTGAATTAGCTAGGAATACTAATCTTATTCTCAATTTCGAAAAAGATAAAAATAAAAATTATAATTTATATATTAAAGATGTGTAGTAGTACTATTTTCTAAAAGAACTTAAAGATTACTTGAATAAATAATTAGCTTTAAAATATCCTGAGAAAACATTACCAATTTCAGTTGAACGGTAGTGTCCTTTGAAACTCCAATTGAAGTCGATCCCTTTCTCGTTTTTTTTTCTTTATCCATACTTAACAAAACTGAGAAAGAATGTGTATGTAAATCTTCGAAGACCGATAAAACAAATAAGTATACTTAGAGTTAGGTTTTCAAATTAGGAGTAGAGCTTGAAGTGAATTGTGACAGTGAGATAGAACAATGACCAAGAGCAAGAAGAACTGTAGAGTGTTAACCAGAATAGCCAAATAGTTTTATAGTTTTTGCAGTTTAAAGAAGAAGAGGCTATAGTAGCGAGAATGATAATAGAAGAAGATAAAGAGGAAGACGATGAAAATAAATAAATAATAGTATAAAAGAAATAATTTTTGATAAAAATAAAAAAACTAAAGATGAGAAAATGAAAAAAATTTTAAATTTCGGCGCACTATGAAATTTTGTCTATTGTTAAAGAGTGATGGGCCAAAAACACATGTTTGTGTGAGAGTACAGTGGGCTTGCCCCATTATAATCAAAACAAACTCTTTGAGTCGTACGGTCAGCCCTCATGAAAGGCAACAATTTTTCTTTACAGGTTCATGTACAAAGTGTATAAAATAACCAACTGACCGTACTATGCATTCAGATTTTAATACGTAATTAAGCGCTTATATTCGAACACTCAATGTCAATTATGTGATTAAAGCACTTGACATTAATTCAAAGGGATTGGCTTACAAATAAATAGGAATTGTTTCTATTTGAGAGTAGCGGCTTAAATGATCTGCTATTCTGCTTAGTCATAGTCAATGTTCAGTTAGGTTTTTGGCAGGTAGGAGTTTGGTGTATTAGTTTCGACACAGAATCCCTGCACTCAATCGCTTTCCCATAAAATGCGAGTATATTCATGTGGAATTAATTAATACCCAGCACAACAGGACTAATTTTCCATCAAGATTTTTTTTTTCTTTAAAAAAAAAAAAATGAAATTGCAAATACGTTTGTAAATTATAATTATGCGGATATTATATCCCACTTACAAGAATTGATGCCTTTATCACCAGCTACCTAGAGCTTAATTAATTAATACACACATTCGAAGGATGTGGATATATATGGCTTATAAATAGAAACTAGAAATAATTTATTCCAACAGGATTCCCCATTAGACGACAGTAATTGCGCCATGCCTTGTAGATTCCCCACTAATAGCCATTTACAAATCCGGTGATAAACAATTCTGAAATTTCCAATATTACTGCCCCAAACTAAATTTGTATTTGTGAAGAATTTCCCAGCAAAATAATCTCATTACCAAATCCATCTATATACGTTCGTCACAAATTTTTTTTTACATTCTTTTGGAGGCATAGATTCATAACTTTTCAAATATGAAGAATTGAAAAAAAAAAAAAGAGAAAAGATAGAAAGGAGTCAAATAAAAAAGGAATAATAATGAAGAAAAACGGAAGAGGGTATAAGAGTAATTAGAAGGGGGTTGGATTAGGATGAAGGTAAATTTACAAAAGCAAAAGTAGTTTTGTAGAAAAGGAAAAACAAGTGATGCAAAACAGGACACCTCAACCTATAAAGTCTTATCAGCAATCCGAGTCAGGACGATATTAGTTTATTCGGTTATGTCCAAATTTTGGGATAATGCTTTTTGTATTATTTAACGGAATTGGAATTCAATTATTTTAAAATTTATAAAAAAGTTATATCAAATATGCAATAAAACTAATTTTATTAACTCAAAATATTTATGGTTTGACCAAAGAGGGAATAAATAATTGGAGATAACTAAACCAAACCTCAAATATAGAACGTAGAAGCCAAATATGTAAATGTCAGCATCATGTTTCTGGAGTAAACTATGCCCGTATGTATGTACGTACATATCCATAGGTTTCAGGTTTGTATGTATAGGCGGCGTTAATTAATAATTGCAACCTGCCTATCTGTACATGTTTTATATGTATAGAGCTCTGCTGGCGTTGTTGGTGTGGGACTCGGATCACAAGAGGATAAAACTGGACCCACCATCATCTCTTCTTCTGTTATACTATATCTATTATGCCTATTTAATTGATTTATTTAATAAATATATATATTAACCAATAATTGGATTAATTTATAGATATTATATTAAATAAAATTTATCTAAGATTAAATTTATATAATAGTTATTAGATCTAAATCATATTTCGTTTTTTGAAAATATTTGTTTTTATTATTTAGCTCTTTATATCGATTCTTTGTCAATTTATTTACCTAAATTTTATTTTTAATCTATTTTATTATTTGTCTAATTGGTAAAATTAAATATATTGTTCATTATTAATATGACAGTTGATATAATATCATTGATTAAATTAAATATTTTTATTTATTTTATTAATTAAATAGAATATAAAATAGATAAAAAAATAAAATTTAAATGGATAAATAAATAAAAAATTACTGTAAAAAATTAAATAGGGAGATCAAATATTTTTAAAGTTCTAAGAATGACTTACATCTAGTCATTAGTAGGAGAAGAATGTAGAATTTTAGGGATGGGAACTGGGAAGGACATCTGTCCATCTTCACTCCCTCTCATCTCTATTACGTGTCACTCTCTTACTACAATAAACTATAGTCAGCACTCTCTCACTTTCGCTACCTTCCAATTCCACCTCTGGCCACATTTTTTTTTTCCCGGTGGGATTACGTTGTATACCCAAATAAAATTAAAAGTTTATATTCCAGAATTTTCTTTATATTATTTTCGCAACTTAATTACCCTTCTGAGATTTTAATTTTAACAGTTTCTTTTCGTTTGAGATAATATTATTTCATTAATATAAATTTAAAATATTGTAATATAATATTTCATATGTTTTGTTTATGTTTGAAATATTTTGATATAAATTATCTAAAACTCCACGCATAGTCTAATGTTTTTTTTTATAAGAATTTAGAGTATCTATTTGTTATCAATAAATTATTTTAATTACAAAACAGTTAATATATTCAAATTACTATCTTACTAATTGTTATCTCAAGCATCATTTTTATTAAATGATATGAGATTCATTATTAATTTTTTTTAAAATTAATTCTAACTTCAATTTATTAATACCTAAAGGAGTCATGTTTAGTTTATCCAGACTTCGGAAATTTCATCCGATCACACAAACATGTTTGGTATATTATATTTTCACCTGTGGAGTTATAGCAATTTTCTCTGTTAGTCTCTAATTTTTTATTTAATTACCAAAATTCAATAATTTGTCTTTATAGCTCAACTAAAATTTGATTATTCACAAAATTAGTAATACAATAATAATTTCATAAATAATTATTTAATGCGTTTTAAATTATAAATTTAATTTCACAAACCAAAAAGATAAAAAGAGTTGAAGAAGCAAGACAATGTAAAATTTCCGTTTTAATTAATGAAGAGAAGCTGCAACTATCACTGTCCCGTCCCTACGCCTCCAATAATTCACTCAAATTGTTAATTAATACGTTGGTTCACTTTTTTAAGTGAATTAATAAGTACGTTATATATATATATATATCAATGGAAGATAAATAAATAGAGAAAATATCAAGAAAGAGATAAGAAGAGAAAATTAATAATGGAAAAATTGGGTGGAAGGGGAGGGAAGAAGAAGGTGAGTCGCAGACGCAGCCTTTCAGATTCCTTACGCCTCTCGTCATCCACTTTCTTTGTTTTTAAAGATTTATATTCAAAAGATTAGGAGGCATCTGGAGAGGGACGTCCTTGTCTTCATTTGTGGGGTTTTCTCGGATGTTCTCATAAAATCAAGGAAAAATTACAGTTTACTCTTATCATATTTGCCATAGTATATCCCGAGTTTAAAAATTATATCCCCTTGTTTTATTATATAATTTAATACAATATATTACAGAACTATTAAAATTAGTCAAATAATAAAGAAAAAATTATTTTAAAATTTGACACGTTATTTTAGTATTCATTTTAAATTTAATCTATTATATTATTTATATATTAGTTCCTTCTTAAATAAATTTATAAATAATAATAAATACTTTAAAAATTTAATAAAATAATTATATAATTTAAAAGAGATAAAATAAAATAGATAAATAGTATAATTTTTAAATTTTAAAAAATATTAACTCAAGTAATAATTTTCCATAAAATCAATGCAATATATATGCATAGCTAACTGAACGCGACCGCCAAGTTATCAAAACAACTATTTTTACATACCCAAAAAGAAAATAACAATTATCACCCCACACATAATTCATCAGGCATAAAATAAGGGGTATATGGGATGGCCCTCGAATTGACCATACTTTGTACCCAGAACTCAGAATCACCGACTCCGAATCCATTAAGCATCTCTAGTACTGTGTTTGAAAAAAAAAAAACTTTATAGAAAAAAAAAATTTTATATTTTTAATTTTTTTTAATTTTAAAAGCATATTTTAGCAAAAATAGAAAACAGTTTATAAAAAATTAAAATAATCAGTCAATTAAATCAAAAAAATTTAAAATTTAATTTTAAAACCCTTAACAATAATTTCAAACACCCTAAATACTATATCGATGAATGACAAATTTTAATCTCCATTCAATCGCCTGATGAATCCTATATATATAATATCTAAGATGCACCCGGTGTAATTTATACCGGATGCCTTAAAACCGTCGGATTATAAATTTTTAATTTTATCCGTTGATAATAAATGATTGAAATTAAAAATTGATGATCTAATAGTTCTAAAATATTAAATTTAATTTACACAAAGTTTACCACAGAAATTATATATATATATATATATATATATATATATATATATATATATAGCAATTCTTCACACACCCCTCCTCCTTACCTAAGTCCACATAATATCGTCTAATTATCATTAAAAATGCATACACACATTGTAAAGACAACTTTAACAAACAACTCGATATGGCTACTCAAATGCTCTAAATAAGCAAAACATATATATATATATATATATAGCAATTCTTCACACACACCTCCTCCTTACCTAAGTCCACATAATATCGTCTAATTATCATTAAAAATGCATACATACATTGTAAAGACAACTTTAACAAACAACTCGATATGGCTACTCAAATGCTCTAAATAAGCAAAACTCCAAACTCATCATTTACCATTTGTCGCCTTTCAAGATTCTAAATCCACGCCACTGTTTAACCCTCTTTTTTTTTTTTTTTTTTTAAACTCAAGTCCTTGCTTGCATATTCATAACATTGCACACAGAATATTATATTATATACACGAAAAAAGCACAAAGTAATAACTTTAAAGTATTCACTATATATCTATGTGGACAAAACCACATTCTTATGTACATATCCCATCATAATGTCACTCCATTAATACCATCCTTCCAACATCCCAAAACCATATGTAATTATCTGTACATGGACATTATAATAATTCAACCTAAGATTTCTAATCTAGAAGATATAAAATCCCAACACTAATTACTGTGCAACAGGAGACCATAACTTACTAGAAACACATTACTTTTTCTAGTATTTACACAAGAAACTCATGACTATAACAATCCCTCCCCACATTCCAAATTTCCTTTTTTTTTTTTCTATTAATTTCTACACACTTTTTCCATTCCATTTTTTTTTTCATTTTTTTAATCATTGTTCCTATATCATTTTTTCTATAAAAAAAAAAAAAAAAACTTTCATGGGAAATTCAAAACGGAGCACGATGAGGTATACCCTTTCTTCTCCTAGCATTGCTGTGATTGTATATGGGAGGAGTAGATGGAGAAATATTGGTAGTGGCCTCATCACCAGAACTACCATCATTGTTATGTCCATCAGAAGAATAAATTGAAAGTCCGTCCATCAGACGGTTGAAAGCATGCGTCTTTCTTATCTTCTTTGGTGTAGAGGACTCGTCCGATTCAGACCCCCCAAAGAAAGGGTCCTGATTGTGCTTCAATCTGAGTGTGAATGTGAGGTCTGGATCACCCCTCTTCATGCCTCCAAGCTATCATGTACAAAATTCAAAATGGGTACTTGAGTAAATAAATTAACTATAAGAAACAGAGTAGGTAAGAACAGAAGATTAAACCAAAAGATCATTTAAACGGAATCAACTGCCAGCCCCAAAGATCAAGGAAGGGAAAATGCAGATGAAAGCAAGTTTTGTTTCCCATATGACAATATCCGCAAAGATTAAATTCACTCACTCTGGAGTTAGGTCGATGACGATTTCTAATTGGAATAGAGTTCATAGGTGGGTACCCTTTGATTTTCAGAGATCAAAAATTGTAACTTTTCATCTATTAAAAGAGGGGAGGGGAGACAGAAATTGAAGTCAACTAGGGCAAGATGCACATGATTATAAGCAATAACTTAGAAAAGGAAAAAGGGGAAATGAGATTGAGAAAATGAAGAAACCTTGCAACCAAGAGAACAGAATCTGAAAGAATCAAGGAGGCTTCTGCAACAAATCTCGCAAGTATTGGTAACACCTTTTCCAGGCCTTGGCTGGGGGCGTTCGTTGAGGAACACAATTTTTGCGCTATTTATAATGTAAGTCTGAACGCAAGATATATCTATGTATTTCTGAATTTCATTCACCCTCACCACGTTATGGTATGATGATCGCCTTATCTGCAACGGCAACGTTCACCCCATCACTTGTATTCATTATCTATTTGATCAATCAAAATACAACAAATGATTGAATTTGAGACAAACCTGAACAACACGGTGATCTTTGTGGTGAATCAAACAATACGAACACAGGGCATTACCCATACAATCTAAACAGAACATATTACATTCACTCTTATTAGAATCTCCATGAACTGAACAAGGAACAAAGTAGCTGGCTCTTAGCATTGGTCTCAGCCATGGTGGACCTAAATCCTTATTACCCATCTGTCCAAAAGGACTTACCTGCGAGATTGAAAAATCAATTCAAACTGTTACAAACCCAAAATAACGAATTGGGAAAAGCAAAAATTCGTGTTAAAACAATACCATCACTTCCTCAAAATGAAATATCCCAGTCTGCTGATCACCAAATAAGTTGAGCTGCGCAGCTTTAAGCAACGGGGATTGACTGAATCTGGGAATTTTTTTTCCAAAAAAAAAAAAGGTAGAGGAAGAAGCAACCCACTTCAGCAGTATATATCATAAAAGAAAAAAGGAATCCAGAGAAGGAAAATATGAAAACCTTATCAGAATGAAGCAAAGCAGAGCAGGGAATCGTATGAAGTACTAGTGCGTCTGGGAATGGCAATGGGGAAACTTAAGGAAGGGGGAAACATATAGATGGAATGAAATTTATAAGGGCGTCAGAAAAACCAGCACCATAATTATAAATGGGAAAGAAAAATGAAAAGAAACGTGCTGACATTAGGAAAACAGCGGCATATATCGACGGTCACAAATAGAGACAGCAATAATCAGATTCCTTTGAGTTTATTAATAACCGTGGGATCATCCATTCAACTAATCAACCGTCCAATGAGAGTGGGGCCGGAGTTATATTGAACGCAAGTTGACAGCCGCTTTTTTTCCTCACCTTACCAAAACACACGTGTGAGAGTGTGTGTCAATCAGGCAGCCTCTTTTTTCCCTCTTCATCATATCATATATAAATATAATTCTGCTGAGGCTGTTCCTAAATTGAGAAGTTACAAACCCTAGATTTTTACGAAACATATTGATAGTAGTTGTTTCCTAAGTCAACATTACCTGGAGGAGGAGGAGAATACAAGATTTGATTTTCTTTTGCCCCATCTAAAAGACAAACAAAACCGGCTTTGTCATATGCCGCGATGGATGAAGTCAAACCGCCAATGTGCAATGGTCTGGTGGCATCTTTAAGCGTTTCTTTTGGCCAACTCTTTTACTTTTATGATCACACCCCAAGATTCACTTTTATACCATTTCCATAATAACTCACCAACACTTTGCACTTTCCAATTGTTGGATTTCAATTTTTAAAGAAAACAAATATCATTATTATCATCAAACACAATTAATTAAATGGCAGAAATTTTTATTCCTCTTTCATCTTAGTTTTTTCACACTAATTAACCCTTTTTGTTTTTTTTCTTTATTAGTTAATTAGCTCATTTGTAGTCAATGGACTGTAGAGGGCAATGAGCTAGCCTTACTATCGGTATATGCTTATAATCAAACATTATACAACCCACTCTCCTTAATTGGTCTTCGATCTCCGCCAGTAGATGTATCCAATATACATAAGCAAAACTTTTTAATTTTTATCATGTTTATTAATTTTAATTTAAGAGATCAATAGAACCCTACTTTTGAAATAATTGCAAATTGATTTCGACATTTTGAAACGAAACTAAAAATTTGACTGAATTAATTGTCAGGGTGTTAATAATGCCAAAACAAAAATACTCTTGAAGCCTCCAACATTATGTAATAGGATAATGCAAAAAGAGAGTAGCCCTAGTACTACATCACCTTTCATTGTGATTGTGCAATGCATACAGACGTCAAAACCTTACCTTTTATATTTGGATTACTGGCATAGAAAGAAAAGCCCAAATGGATAGCAACTCCATTTTTATTTTTAATTATATTTTGGGGGTTTTTGTGGTGCATTCGGTGTAAATTATACCGGATGCTTTAGAACCATTGAATTATTAACTTTTAATTTCAACCATTTATTATCCGTTGGTTGATAATCCAATGGTTTTAAAACATTCGGTATAAATTACACCGGGTGTACCATAGAATTCTTTAAATGTTATTACTTTCAAGCATTTTGAATTGGTCTATATATGAAGCTCCAATTGAGATTGGGAAAAAAAAAAAAAAAGGAATTTGGTTTTTCTTCCATTTTCATTCCTTAGGATTCATGACAAACAGCTTGTTGGCTGGTTGACTGTGAGTATATGTAGTATTGGGGCAATTAGTTGAGGATGGGCCAAGGCCGAGATCAATTCCACTTCTACTTCTTTCAATATTGCCTAGTGCTACTGTACTGTTCTCAACTTTTACACAGTATGTGTTTAATCAAATATAGGTTGCCCATATTAATTTAAACTATTTTCACTTCGAAACACATTCTTTTATGGTAATTAAGAAGATGAAAACTTTTTTTTTAGTTCCACTTACCCACTGTTACATTAAAAAACCATAAAGTATGGAAGTAAGTGGCAGTAGTGTCATAAAGAACAATTGCACCTCTAAAAAGGGCTTCACACTTATTCCATCCAATCATGCTGCATATATATGCTATCTTTTATTTTATTTGTGATATCTAATATTCGATCTAATTATATAAATATTATTTAAAAGCCTCAGTGCTTATCCACTTATATATATATATATATATATATATATATATATATATATATCTTTGACAAAAATCAAAACCTACTGTTCTAAAACTTGTAAGGCTTGTTTGGATTAATAATTAAAGGCCAACTCTTTCTTAGAAGTGAGTTTCGGAATGTCTAAGTCCATATCCATACTGGTTGTGCCCACGTACACATTTTAAAGAAGAACAGAGGACCAAATACAAATTAAACCTCTTATTAGAGAGGCATTTGCTTGGAAGTTGATTAGGTTAATTTCATCTATAGTCATTTAATTCTGATATTATTACTGTAAAATCACATAATTTATTTTTATTTCATAAAAATTATTTAATTATAATTTAATTTTAATAAAGCCATTTTCAGTAATTTTTCAGCAGTTAACAACCAGAAAAGTCATGCTAACATCCTAGTTGGCACATGAGACACGTTATGTCATTGTGCAGGTTAAATAGAGTTCTGCTATCCTAGTTGGTATTATTTTTAATTTTCGGTGCTGATGTGGATACAGAGCTATAAGTATACATGATACTCTATTTGACTTGCATATTGACTTAATGTGTCTCATATGCCAACTGAGATGCTAACATAATTTTTCGGTTATTGACTGCTGAAAAATTACCGGAAATGATTTTACTGAAACTAAACCAATGTTATGTGATTTTATTGTAATAATAGGAAAATTAAGTCACCACACACATGAAATTAAGCCAAGTAGGTTCCGGGTAAGTATCCTATGCTAAAACAAAAACAATAATTTGGTTTTCAATTATACATGCAAGTGTACCTAACACATTAATCAGGGCTACAGAAATCTGGCCCATAAACTGTTATGCCGGTATGTGCAGTGATGGAATATGCAACAATAATGGAAAACATTTTGTCGAGTCGAGCCTGTAAACTTATTTCTAAACCAAACTAATTTGCTATGTATGTAGAGTAGTGTTTATTTAACATATATGATGGTCTATCAATGATTTCATCTATAAATTTATGTGAAAGCAATCTTATATTGATTAACTTCAAACGAATGGGCCTTACACTAGAGTTCGCCGGATGACTGGAAAGGCTGAATAAGAAACTTGGGCTTAAGAATTAACAGGTACAGGTACAGGTACAGGTACAGGCCCAGGCCTATCTTTCAATAAACTATAAAGAAGAAAAATTTTCGCCCTCAACAATTTTTTAATTGTTTTTTTTTTTCAATATTACCAACAGTTTTTTTTAATTTTCATCTTCACCAACTTGTTTTTCATCTGTACTCACCTTTTTAATTCTATCTTTTTTTTTCCCTTCTCTTTCTTTATTTTTCATTGCGACTCTGTTTCCTATTGATAGCCTTTATACTATTTTTGTTCCAGGTATACCAATTTGATCGTCCCAGCTTTTTTATCTTGTTCGTCCTCTTCAAGATCCACCATTGCAAATTTTTTCTTGTTTCCGAACTGGTCTTCTCCGATCTTGTTGCCCTTCTCCCTTCCGTCCATTTTGCTTTTTCGAAAAAAAAAAAATTACCATTGAAATTCATGATGATGCTTCAATTATTTTTAGGATTTGGCTTTCACTCCAAATTCAATGAGTTCGTCAAATTGTTCTAAGAAGAAATTTTGAGATTGAGTTTGTTTATTTACTTTTTTTGAATTTTTATCTGTGTTGTTGATTTTTTTTTGTTCTTTATTTTTTGGTGAAAATCACTAAGATATCCCCAAAGTATCTATAATGGATTCCCAAAGGTGTATTGAAATATTCCCAAGGTATCCCCAAGATATATCAAACTTTATAGTCTTTGTTCACAACTGTTCTATACCAAGGTATCTCTAAGATATACTCAAGGTATGCCCAAGGTATACTAAACTTTATAGTCTTTGTTCACAACTGTTTTAGGCCCAAGGTATCCCCAAGTTTTACCAAAGGTGTGCCTAAGATATACTGGACCTTATAGCATCTGTTCACAACTGCTTTAGGTCCAAAGTATTCCTAAGATATACCCAAAATATGCCTAGAGTATATCGAACTTTATAGCCTTTATTCACAAAACTATTTTATGTCCAAAATGTATGACCAATGTATACCAATGATTATCTTATATTCTGCTAAATACTTTAGGCTGAAGGTATATCCGAGACATAGTCAAGGTATACAGAAGATACTGATGTAATTGTAAAAATTATTTTTTGGTAAAATTGAAAAAAAACATTGATGAAAGGTAAAGTTGTAATTGTTTTTCATTTTTTTTTTGGTATATATGAAAAATTCCCTAAAGAAAATTACTATTTATCATCTATTGTTTGACGTATTATACTAAAATCTCTTAAAATTTGAAAATTATACAATTTGATGTCTCTATTTTATTTTTTTTAACCCATGTAGTTGTTATATTAAATTTTAATTATTTGCTAAATAATCATAAATAAATTTCACAATGGTGTTTTGTTATTATATGGGGATAGACTCAGTACTTGCCACTGCTCAGTACATATTTAAGAAAAAGTTGCTGCACTGTTCGTATTTGATTCAGCACTCAACAGTTAGCCTCTTAATAATTTCTCTCTGTCTCACATCACATGGCATCTTTGTCCCTTAAAATGTCAAATTAAGCAACTTTCCAAAAAGCATAAATTTATACCTTGTAAGACTGAAGACATCCAATAATCACATAAACGAATCCTTACATTACACAGTCGCATAAAAATTTCAATTAATTAAATCAAAATTAAAATAACACCCTACCAAAAAGAAATGTTCTTTTTGAAGGAGAAAAACCAAGGAAATATAGGAATATTACAAAGTAAAACTCTAATCTTTCTTTTTTTTTTTTAATGATAAAAATTTATAGACAAAATAAAGCAATATTGAAATGTGGTCCACCAAATATTAGGATGTGAGCATAGGCATGCGGTGGGTGGCTCAGCAAGCAATATTGGAGTGAAGTTTGAAGAAAGTGAATGAACGTCCAAGTTTTGAATTGCAGGCCAATTAAGAAGCGTGAACGCGCGTGGTCATATGTAATAATGCGCATCCATATGCATGTGAGCAGAGTAGAGCATATTGTTTCAATCAACTTTCAAGATTAGGCCTACGGCTGTACATTTCCAATTGTATTTCGCTCAAATTCCTTAATGGTGCTCCCCAGATTCTTCATATTATCATCGTACACATATGGGAGGTTATTGTACCAAGTGACGTTGTTCTTGGCTGATTGGGGCAGTAATTCTCTGCACACTTGCCCTTGCACTTGAATGGAATTGTGGTAATGATAATAACGAATCTTGGTTTCCGTCTTGTGCAATGTCTTTCCAATCACATTCTCGGACATGTGAACCCCTGTCGCATATGCATTCTTTGCTTGTATTGCATATTTTCGATCCCTTCGTATCCCGGTTCTTGATTCCCTGAATAACAACTTCTCGAATCCCCATTCCCTAAATTAAATTAGACAAACAACATTTCAAATTACTACAAGTGCTAAAACTAATTAAAAATGTGACAATTATAATATTATATTATACCTGGTATAATCCTGGGTGGAATCACTCAAACAGAGAACACTGGACATGGGATTCTGCTCAATTGTGAACTGGGTATAATCCGAGAATTCGTCGAGGACAGATTCCAAAGTATTTCCCACTGGCAAGTAGATATACTCGTCCACATCAAAGTAAAATGTCCAATTGGCAGCATATCTGTACCTGTGGAGGCAGTCATTCACCACCAGAAACTGGTTATAATAATATCCATCAAACTCAGCCTGACCTCGTATGTCCTGAATCGTGGCCTTTCCAGCTCGCACCCATGGCTCCAGAACAGCTCTTACCTCAGGGCTTACCCCACCCGCATCGTGAAATACGAAATGGGAATTGGGTCCGAAAAACCAGGCGTGGTAAGCCATCCATTCTCTGATTCTGGCAGCACTCAAATTTCCATACAAAGAAGACCCACAATAAAGATACTCGTATTGATACGGCGGATGGTACTTGGAGTCGTAGTAAGCACCTGGTGTTTCCTCCAATGCCACAAATTTTTCGTACTTCCTCTGAGATTCCCCGTAATAAGCATTCAGCATCAGCTTCCCGCCCGCATTGTCCTGGTTGGGGTTCACGAGGAAGGTACAATTTACCACAACAACGGTGTAAACACGACCATACCCCCAATCTGGTAGCATCTTATAGGCCTTAGCTCTCACAGACGAACCGTTGTTGGAGATCCACTCACATTTGTACCACGGACGCCCGAACACATGAATGGGTTTTGAAGCCAGTCCCACTATCGCAAAGGTCCTCGGGCCACCGCGGTATGCTCCCATTTGAACAAACAGAGCAGCCGCGTTGCCGTATGCCTGGAAGATCCGCTTGTTTGGGTCGACCGTACTCACAGGAGTGGAGTATTTTTGTTCGGAAACTGAGCCGGCAGATGAGGTAACATTCAAAGAAGAAACATTGGAGGCAATTGTGGAGGTGGAGGTGGGGGCAGAGCAAGGGCGAGTTGTGGACAAGAGGTTTTGGTAGTAAGGAGGAAGGTTCCAGAGGAGCATGACAAGGGTGAGGGCTAGAAATGTGGCCGCTAATGGCTTTGTTTCGAAACACAGAGATAGCTTACCTGCCGTGCCTCCGTTGACGGAGGAGAGCGGTGGGCAGTAGTCCATTCTCATATTTGGAGGTGGTGGTGGTTGTCGGTGGAGGGCAGGGGTGAAGGACCAACGGCGATAGCAAGACTGAAAGGTCAAAGGAGAGTCGCAACACCTGTGCCGACACGCACCGACGAAACAAAGAAAGAAAGACTCACTGGTCTCAATTGGGCGTTGGGTTTGGGCTTTTGGGTATTTTTGATGCTGGTTTATTACTTCATTGGGTCTGGATCTCGTGCTTATTACCAAAATAGCACTACACAGTCACACCTGTTCCCAATTGATAAAATATTGGATCTCATCGTCTAGCGTTATAAACCCAAACCTATTATGTAAGGGATAATATTAATTTTATAAATATTTTTATAAATAAAAATTTATTAATTTATTAAAAAATATTTATTAGTTCGTTAAAAAAATTTATTATAAATAAAATAAATATTATTTAGTTTATTAAAAAAATTTATTACAAATAAATTGAAAAAATGTTCATTATAAATGAATTAAAAATTCATTAATTTATTAAAAAATGTTCATTAGATCATTAAAAAAAAGTTCATTACGAACGAGTGAATAGAAGTTCATTACAAATAAAATAAAAAATTTATTAGTTTAATAACAAAATTAATTACGAATAAACTAAAAATTTAATAATAAATGAACTAAGATTTCATTAATTTATTGAAAAATATTTATTAGTTTATTAATAAATGTTTATTTCTTATATTAATATAAATTTATTTTATTTTTATATATTTAATTTAATGGATATTTTTTATATTTTGATTTATATGTATGAATTTATTAAATTATTTTTTTAAAAATTTAAAATGTAACAAAAAAAATTGAGACGAAAATCATCTAAAATAAAAAAATACAAAATAACTATTAAATTAAATTTAAAATAAAATAAATATTTATAATTAAATTAATAAAATTTTTTTAATAATTAATAAATATATATCAATAATATAAATTTATTTTATTTATAAAATTGTTATAATATTTTTATTACTGTTTAGTTTATAACGAAGCCCAATATAATTTGCGTCTGTTCCCGGACCCACACACTCAGATCAAATATGAGCGAGCGAGCGATGGGTATTGATTGACGGCCTAATTTTAGATCCAAGGCTGGCCCACCCATCTTGTGGACCCCCACAATCACTACTCCAACGGATTTTTATCTTTACTCTCCAACGCCCCATCATTACAACCTCGCATTACAATAATTAAATATTGTAATTTCAATTTTAATAAGATTTTATTTTTGCAGTGTGTTTATTAATGACGAGAAAAAAGTTATTGAACTTAAATAATTAACCTGGCATTGCATTATAATTTTTTACGCTAGAAAATTTTTTTAAAAAAATTTATAGACTTCAACATAATAATGAGGTGTTTGTGTTTGTCTGAGTCAAATTAAGTTGAATTTTTCCAAAAAAGATAATGATTAAATTGAATGAAATAATTAGATGGTTTGATTCGACAAATTGATTAAAAAATATTAATTAAATTATATCAAGTTATAATCTGTAAAATTGATTTTTGATTTTGGGTCGCAAATTCCATAAAAATCTGTCACACTTGGAATCAAATCCTTATGAATAATGATGGGGGGATTTTTATAAAAATCTTAATTTGCAGGTGGAAAAAAACAGTGACAAGAAGTTTTTACTTTTGTCGAGGTTGTCCCTAATATTTCGCATTTCTTATTTTTAAATTAACAATTTCTTAATTTCATTATTCTAGTATGTATGCATAAATAATGCAATCATATCTTCAGCCATTTTCTTTCCCAAGTCCCAACTAATTAAATTTACTTACACAAATCCATTTTCAAAACCTAACCATACTTATACCACCCAGTCAAGGGGTATTAAAACATGCTATCAGTCGAATTTGTGTCGTATCGATTTTTCTAGTGATACGATAAGGTAAATATGAATGTAATCTATTTATTAATTAGATTAATATAAATACAGTATAAAATTGAAATAGATCACACGAATACAAATCATATAACAAGTTTAATTTTTGTATTATATTTAAATTATAAAATTTAATACGAATACGATACAATTATGTTTTTTTATGGTCATTTGACAAGACAAGATACGATCAAAATTATGCCTTTTTAGATAATTTAACACGGAATAACACAACCGACACCACACGAAAATAATATTTAAATATTATTTTTTTGGAGTAAAATAACACTATTAATTTTGATATTTCAATAAATTTATATGTATTATAAATTGTTGGATCAGATTGATACGATACAATACGAAAAAATTAAACAGATTATAACTGGTTTGCGTGTTAATCCGTGACACGATTTGATTTGAATCGTGTTATAAAATAGTCGATCTATTTATAATACAAACTCCTATATGATCAATACTAATACACTAATTTTACATATTTCGTATGTCGAATTTATGTGTTTCGACTCATTTTAACATGTCTGCCACCTACAATCTACACAACATAATAAAAAATGTAAAATAATAATAATAATATTGAATAATAAATAAAATCTAAAACTTGTTATGTATACGCTCAATACAAATAACGATCAAGATGTGTCGGTAGTTTCTTTAAAAACGAAAATATAATCAAAAAATTATTTTATTTTCTCGTGCCAATTCGATCTGCTGATATAATAAATTAATTATGATCATTAATATATTATAGAACTGAAATTATATGTATTCTAATCATTATGATATTATTAAATTTATAGGTATTGAACCGATTTATTATACTGTTAACTAACACCGTAAAACTTTCAGTATTTATTCTATGTAGTTTTTAATAGATTTATATATGTATTTCTATTAATATATTTCTAGTTTGATTTAATGAAATTATTTATTTTTTTTAGAAAAACGTGTCGGTTGTTAACTGTCGATGGTTAACTGAAACTATATATTATTATTCATATATGTTAATTTTTAAATTAAAATTCAAGTCTGTATTGCTTCTCATTTTTTCATCGAAGGATCATATGAGTTTTCCAGCCTTGATAAGTTTGAAGATGTTTAATTACTAAAAATAATTATTACTAAATGTGTAAGCAGAAACATTAATTGCCAGGTGGCATATTATCAGCATTAATTTATGATGACGATTAGTTTACAATCAGAACAATGTCTTAGCATTTATTTTTGGACCAACTGAATATTTATATTTATTTTTGAAGGAAAACATGTTAGTGCTTGCGTCCCCAAAATTTGTACAGCCATTGCTTTTTTTTTTTTTTTTAATAATAATTATTATTATTTTTAAATAAATAAAAATATAGAGGGTGAGAGTGATGGTTGAAACAAAAACTGTCTAACAGCTCAATTGTGGGGACAAACAAATATATGGAGATCGGCAAAGACAGAGTAAGTTTTCATATGATTTTGGGATTGGATTTGTCTTCTGCTATTAACATTCGCTTGAATAATATTTAATAGGTCATGTTTACCCAATCCCCTTTGTCTGTGGCTTCAAATTCAATCAATTTGTTTTAATTAACTGTTTATAACAACATTTTGTTGCTCTTCAATCTTAATATGATTATTATTTTTTCTATAATAATTAATAATACTCTCTTTTGCTCTTTGAATCCAATCTAAAATTTTAATACTAACGCTTTCCCCTCACTAAATATTCATGCCCTGCCAAAATTGATTTGTGAATTACTAATTCCCAACATTGGGCTTTAAAGCTCTGGAATCTATTTTAAGGGCATCAGGTGCGGTATTGAATCTGAAATGGGTGGAGGCAGGCCTGTACAAAAGGGCTAAAATAACCAGGACAATCAAGGTCCAGCCTCCAGGGTGTGGTTGATGTTAGGGATTTTTAAGCAAATTATATTTTGTATCCCGGTCCAGAATGCATTATGAGCTAGAGTCCAATTGTCATCTGTGAGTAGCGGTGGTTATATTGTAAAAATAAATATTTATCAGTTTATTAAAAAATATTCATTAGTTTATTAAAAAATGTTCATTGGTTTACTGAAAAATATTCATTATAAATAAACTAAAGATCCGTTAGTTTATTAGAAATATTCATTAATTTATTAAAAAATATTTATTATGAATAAAGAAAATATTTATTAGTTTATTGAAAAATGTTCATTACAAATAAACTAAATATTTATTAATTTATTAATAAATAGTTCATTAATTTATCAACAAATATTTATTTTTATTTTTTTATGTATTTAATTTGATGAAAAAAAAAGAATATTTATCACCGTATTTTGATAACTGTGTAATTTTGATCTATTTACAAAATTGACACCGTCTCTCACATGTGATGAACTTTGGTTCATAATATTACACAGATCAGAGTCCATGATATAACAACTTGAATTTTTACAAGCTCCTAATTATTTACATAAACACCGCTACTTAAAATTTTTTCAAAAATAACAAAATGCCTAAAAATATTACCAAAATATATATACTCAATGTTTACTGAATTTACTAGAAAATTAATAAAAACTGAAATTATCTAAAATTTATCTAAAGATTCACCAAAAGTTTACCAAAGTAAATAATATTAAACAAATTAATTAAATAATAATTAAAAATAAATAAATATACGTATAAGGGCAAGTGGTAACTATGCAAATTAATAAAATTTTTAATTCATGTTTAAAAAATAGAAAAATGATTATTTCTTTCTCAAATCAAAATAATAAATATTGATTTTTATGCATTGTATTGATACCTATCTGAATTGGTCACGATTTATTTTATTTTGTGTTTATTATGAGGATAAACTGATTTGTATGTATGTTTTACAAATGTTAGAAAATGATGGGTGCGAAAAAGGAAGTTGCAGGAGTAGTGAGGCCAGGGGTTATTGGTACATATAACATATATTACATATATTAACATGTGATGCTGATAATTTTTAATATATATATATATATATATATTTATTTATTTATATTTGTGAGTAGTGTTGAAAGAGAAATTATAATAGCAATAATGATAATAATATTAACAACAAGATAAGGTGTTGAAGGAGAGAGGAATGCAATGATGAAAACAAAAAAATTAAAAATGCCGTAAAAATGAAATTATTTTTGATATAAATGAAAAAAGAAAAATGCCAATACATTGATATTAATCAAGCTCTGGAATGGTCAAGAGTTCCATTACCATAATTATTAACACAGAAACAGTAATTTCCAAAGTAAGTATAATACTGGAAGCAATTATATATATATTCCCTCAAGCAGTAGCAATTGTGTTGGAGAAGTTGAAGAATGTTGGAGCAAAAACTCTCACATAGACCTACATTAACTGTTGGGTTTCTGAGTTCCGAATGACCATAATTAATGAATCAGTGCTCTTTAATTATATATCTCATTGGGTTTCAAAAATAATAGCATTTAGATAAAGAATATTAGTATAGTTAATTGCTATCCATATATGTGCCAAGGAAACGAATATGCATTTCTTTTTAATTTTGTGTTTTATAGTTTAGTTTGTGTATAATTTGTTGGCATATATTCATTTCAAAAGGAAATAACTAATAATAGGGCATCAAAATTCATTTCAAAAGATGCTCTACAACTCATATCAAAGAAATTACGTCGCATATTAATTGTAGAAAATTGAGAGTTACATCTCTTTGGTTTTTTTTTCTTTGTTTGACATTGAAGCTTTTTTTGAAAAAAATTTTGTATGGGAAGTATTTTTTTTTTTTCTTTTGAAAATTGTTTTTGGTATGAATAAATATTTTTCTAAAAAAAGTTTAAAAAAAATTATTCAATTAAATAAAAAAAATTCAAAACATATTTTTGAAATAGTAATCTCAAACCTCGTAGTAGTAGTAGTAATAATAATAATAAGGAAAAATGCTATAGGCTGCCGATCGAGTTTTCTTTTTTCTTCTCCCTTTAGAATCGAATATTAATTAGAGGTGCGTAGTGAGGGGGGTGATATGGATTCTCTGGGGTCTGTAAGTAAAGACGAAGAAATTTTAGTTGGGGGGATGCCAGAGAAAAAGCTTGTTACGTATCATTTGCGTAAAAGAAACCTTGACTTTGCTGCATTCAGTATCTAATTAATTAATTGTATGTTTTTCCTTCTGGGTATATTCTCCTGCGCTTGCCTGCTAACTAAGGAACATGGCCCGTATTTCTTCATTTTTCTTTTTCTTTTTTTAAAAAAATAATATCTTCAGCATAGTGGCTCTCCCATTTCCAATTCCAATTTTAATTCATTCATTCGATTATGTTTAGAATTTTTTTTTTTTAAAAGAAATTATTTAAGATTTCTAAGGTATTCGATATATATTGATACATGTGTTTTACATGATCAAATATTTTCTTCTAACAAAGATTCTATGTTACTCCCTTAGAGCTCTTGCCAAAAAGATCGAAAGAAAAAGGTTAGGGCTAAGGTTGCTAATTAATTACATTAGTGTGTCCACATCAATGGTAAAATTAAAATCAGTATAAAAAAAATTCAGAGATTTAACGCTATGAAAAATATATTATCTGAATGATTTTTAGCTGTTCTTACATATATAATTAAGGAGGATCGTGAATATAATTATTATGGGGAAATTAATGAAAGAGTTAAATTTTCTATCTTTTTTAATATCTATATAATTTATAATATAAATTACTTTAATCACAGATCTGAACTAGCTAATGATTGGTTGATCCATTATTCAAAGAATAGCAAAAGTAGGCAAAGTTGAAAGGAAAAAGAATAGTTTGATGTGCGAGTTAGCCAGTGATAACACATGAAATGAATGCGAAGATGTATGGAAGCAGCAGCGCGTCGCGTCCTGTTTATGCATGGCCTGCATATTCATATGGGTAACAGTGCCTCAACTTTCCAGCAAATAAATATTCTTCTGGAGTGCAATTTCCACCCACCAAGTCTAATCTAATAGATAGAAATTCTGATTTGGAACAGCCAAAGCACCATGAGCAACACACCCCTGAAGAAGTCTAATTCAATGGCTAGACAAACCACAAATTATCCCCCCAAAAGTCCTTCTCTCATTGAATTCCCTACCTCTCCTCACATAAATTTGGGACAGGAAATTCTCCATTTTGGTCACCCACAGCACCACCTCTATCCGGTTGATCTGCCTTACCTGTTTACTTGTGCAGGATGCAAGGAGTATGGATCAGGCAAGAGGTTCACTTGCCAGCAATGTGATTTTCAGCTACATGAGTTTTGTGGGTTGGCTTCTCCCCATCTCAAGGCTCACCCTCTCCATATGCATCACCAGCTTTTATTTTCTGCTAAACCAGGTACTTAAGGTGAATTAATTAATTACACAAGTCACAACCCACACCCAAAGGAAATAAATTCCAATTCATTTGTTATTGTTTAACATAGTACGAATTAATTAATCAATTTAATTCTCTTCAGTGAAAGGTGGAATCCTTAAATCCAAGTGTGATGTGTGTGGAAAAGCAGCCAAAGGGTATAGTTTCAGATGCAACGCGTGTAGTTATCAGATGCATCCATGTTGTTCTATGCTGTCCAATGAAATCAACATATCGGTTCATCCACATCGGCTAAGAATCATGCCTGCAATCAGCTTATCAAATGGAGAAGCTGGGTCTGTGTGCGGAGAATGCAAGCGGTCCAAGAGATCAGGCCGCGTCTATCGCTGCACTGTTTGTGAATACCATCTTCATGCTGTTTGTGCCAAGAACATGGTTAATGGACTCGAGGCTAATGGATTCAAAGGCGTCGAAAAGCCCAGCATGCTCGGCTCTGCTGCTCGCCTTGCCTCTCAGGTTATCATTGAATTCATCGGCGGCCTTATCGAAGGCCTTGGCGAAGGCGTCGGACAGGCTTTAATTCAAACTGTTGCCAGAGGAAGACGGCCTTCTAGCTCTAGGCCTCCTATTCAATGATAAATTTTCCATTGATTAATAACCATATCTATGTTGATTAATTATCACTTGTCTTTTCTTTCGGTGTTTGAATTAGTTATTTATGTGTTACTGCTGTTCATACATATCTCATGGGATTTCAATGTCTTCAATGTGTGATTAGTCTAACAAGTCTTATTATTGTATATTGGTATCACACCTGTCAATGAACCAATAATTAGTATTGTTATTATTTATTAATTCAGTCTTCTTAATTACTGCTTATTAATTACCATCTTCTCCATCCACAACATGCAGGTAATAATTATGCTAAGTAACTTAATTATAAGATGTAAATCGAGATTGGTAGCGAAAATTTACTTCTTAAAGAATAAATTTTGTGTCTTCAATGCTTTGGGAACGTCGATTTCTAAAATCCAGAGTATAATTCACAGACGAATAACTCTTGATTCTCTTGGATGTAATGGAAGAGACAAAAATCAGAGAGAGAGAAGAACATTCTTCTGTAAATTTATGAGGGGGAGATTTATTTTTTAAAATAACTTCATATTTTATATTATTTTATTTGGGTCTTAGGCTGGATTAAGCCCACATGGATGGCTCAAATCCACCAATACCTAACATCTCTCACTCGCTCATAATGAGCTTGGATCATCCCAAAACATCATTTCAATAACTTAAACTTGAATAGAGAATCATTCATACAGGCGAATAGATCGTGCGACTCGAAGCACACAAATGGTGGGAGCTCCAATACAAACCTAACTATAGGTCATATAAGAGACATTAACCTAATGATGTAATTACTCTTGACAATGTGTTTGTGTACCCCAAGTATTCTTTTGAATGCATATGATTGACTATCATTCAATCCCTTAAGAATCCATACTTATATCACTCTTACAATTACTTTGTACTCTAAGTTATTTCAAACTCTATCAAGCGAAATAACCCCGATCGGTGAATACAAGCAATGAGTGCATAAGCAAGGATACTCTTTCTTTCGCCTTCATACCAATTGGATCTGAATTAACTAGCTTTTCTAGGAGTGTTCCATTAAGTCGAATCATCTCATGACTATAGGCCACATTCTAAGATAGTCAATATTAATTCATCGCATCATAATATAATCAAAAGTCACAAAGGGTAATAAGAAATGAAATTCGTATTCAGGATTTCTATGACTCACATAGCAAAGAAGCAGAGATTCATTCTTTCGCTTTCCAATAGGTCATCTAGCATATACAGTATAAAATGCATACTATACTGGAACAACTTTTTTCTTATCAAAGATATATAAGTGTATGTCTTGCTCTTAGTCATAATATAGATAACACTATATGAGTCTTAGTCTTGTCGCTCTTAAAGTGTCAAAGCTAATACTTTTGTCTGCACATTCAATAATGTCAAACAACAAGTTTCACACTCAGCTTCCTCTTAATAAATACATGAATGGTGGAGAAGACATTCACATTGATTCTTATATACGAATAATCTCATCTTGATCCTTATCAAGGCAGTTTTTTATTCAGTTATATGACCAGAACCACTCCTACTGCATCTTAGTCACCCAAACTTAGTCTCATCTCTATCTGCTCTATAGCGCTAGAGGCAGTTACTCATGTGAGATAGTCAATCTTAGTCTATCAACATACTTTATCGAATTGTGCTAATTGGCATTTCCAACATATTAATATAATAGAAATAATTATAAAACTAGCGAATCCTGAAAAATGCACTCCATGTCATTATAAGTAAAATACAAGCGGTTTGTCGACATATGCAAGTTGACTACATCCTATATAAGTCCAAGGATCTCACATATCTAACAAATGCATCTCTAGCTATTAGTTTGGTAAATGGATATGCTATCATTTCACTCGTAGGAATATATTTCAAGATCACTTCCTTCTGTGCGATCAAGTCTCTAACACAGCGATATCTAATCTAAATATATTTAGTCTTTTAACGATATTTCGGATCTTTAATACATGTTAATGCAGTCATATTGTCACAATAAATTATCGTAGGTTTATATGCTGACTTAAACAATTTTATGTGCTACAAAAATAACAAACTTTTCTACCAAACTATCTCTTGTATAGCTGAGGAGCACGCCACATATTCAGCTTCCACTCTTGATAAAGCTATACAAGATTGCTTCTTGCTACTCTATGAAATTATGTAATTATTTAGCAAGAATGCATATCTAGAAGTCAATTTGCACTGATTTAGATCACTTCCCTAATTAGCATCTGTATTACCAACTTAGCCAAATCCTTCCTTCGGTATTATAGAACATAGTCTGAAGTTCTTATTAGATATCTCAATATCCTTTAAACTGCCATCCAGTATTTTAGACCTGGATTAGATCGAAATTTGCTCACTACTTTCAAGGCGCAGCAATTGTCTGAATGCATGCACACACTGCATACATTAAATTACCAATAGGGCTGAAGAAACTATACTTTAGACATTAGTTCATTTTCATTAGATGTCTAGGGACATGTATCAAGACTTAAGGCTCATATTCTTTTGGGGTATCCACCGGTTTGCAATCATGCATATAGTTTTCTTAATATGAGTCTTCTGAGATAAACCCAGAAGTCTTTTCCAACGATCCCTAAGGATCTTAACACTAAGCATATAGATTGCCTCACCCTTGTCTTTCAATTCGAAGTTCGATGATAACCATTTCTTGGTAATATCTATTAACTTCTTATTATTTCCAACTATCAATATGTCATCGATATATAAGGAAATAATTATGAAACCACTGTTTGAATGTTTAATATACGTGCAATGGTCTTCCTTCATCATCGTGAACTATCATTTAATAAGGCTTGATGAAATTTGAGGTTCCATTATCTTAACGCTTGCTTAAGACCATAAATGGATCTTTAAGTCTTCAAACTTTGTGCTCTTATCCTTTTAGCTCAAAGCTTAAAGGTTGATTCGTATAGATATCTTCATCTAGTTCTCTATTTTTGCAAAAATAGTCTTAACGCCCATTTGGTATAATTCAAATTCCATCCATTCCACAATAGCCAGAATGAGGCGAAATGACGCAAACTTGACAACAGGCGAGAATGTATGTTCATAGTTAATTCCCTCTTACTGTGTATAGCCCTTGGCTACTAATTGAGCTTTATATCTTTTAATTGTGCCTTCCGCCTTATGTTTAATTTTTAAGAAACCACTCGTTCTCAATGGTTTTAATACCTAGGGGTAAATCAACCAAATCTTATACTCCGTTAGATTTTATCGAATTCATTTCCTCCTTCATAGCTTTAACTCATTCCTTAGCTTTAAGGCCACAAAGAGCCTATTATACGGTCTCTTAATTATCTGGAGCAATCATAAAAGTTTTCCCTTCAATCTCAATATCGACAATATGAAATTCTTTTATGGTTACTACGTCGAGGTTGAGATTGCTTGTGAGATTGCTCAATAGTAACACAATCAGGCAACTTTCACTCCTACTTACTTCAGGAGGAGCATGATATTCTATATCATATTACTCTATCAGAGCTAATGCAACCATTCTTGCACTCCCACTGGACTCAAGATCTTCCATTTCATACAGCTGAAAATCTCCATTTATCTCACCTCTTTTAGGAAAGTTCTCTTTTAAGAAAACGATATCTCGTGACTCAATTTCTATTACCTTTCCATTTACATCTTTCCAAAAAAAGAAAATACATATCCTTTGGAGAATTCTGATTATCTTTATAAAGATACATTTCTTCCTCCTCTGACCAAGTTTTCCATATTCATGAAAAGTTTTATGAATATAAGTCGTGCAATTTTGTGGCCTCATATTACTTAAGTCAGACTTCTCATCTTTACATAACTCATATAGGGTGGAAGGAACATATTTTAATGGTACACAATTAAGTATATAGGCCGTAGTCAGTAGCGTATTTTCTTTAAAAGAAATATGCAAATTAGCTTGCACCATCATTGACCTAATCATATCCAATAAGGTTCTATTTCTATTTTCTACTATGCTATTTTGTTGCAGAGTGAAACGAATAGTTAGCTATCTAACTATACCCTTATCATCACAATAATTTTTTGAACTAGTCGAATAGACATTCATGTCTTTGATCGGTCTTTAATGCTTTAATATTTACATTTAATTGATTCTCAATCAATCTACTATAGCATATGAGGCAATCCAATACTTTATCCTTCTGTGAGAATTAAATAAATATGATCGTATCTGGTAAAATCATCTATAAATGTGATGAAATAGTGAGCATCATATCTTGCTTTCACATTTATTGCTTCACAAATGTCACAACGAATAAACTACAAAGGAAATGTGACTTCTTTACTTTGCTAAATGGTATTCTTGGGCGTTTTTCCAGCTCGACAATGCTCATAAAATAGGCAAATTCATATTCTCAATAGAACCTTGAAAATCAGCATTTGCTAATCTTTCTAATTGATCTTGCCTAATATATCCCAATCTAGCATGCCATTTACCATTATTATTTAATAAAATATTACTGGAAACTGCTAACAACAAATATAGATTGATTCATATCCATAAAATAGTGTCCAACACCATAAAACCAATTAGCAAATATCCATTGCACCATGTAATCTGTCATGTGCACGGTGATTCCAGCGTATGCGCGGTGATTGTCAAGCTTCCTATGACATGCTAATTTGCTGCTTGCACGGTGATTCCACCTCTTGCGCAATGAAATCCGACTCTGCAATATTCAATATGCGTTTAAAGACTTATTTTATGCAAGTGGGACCCAAAACTTGGCAGAATACATTCTTATTTAAGGATAGCTACTTTTTGGGAATATTTGTAATGTTTTTAATTGAAAAATAATGTATTTTAGAGTAGACATCAGTTATGACTCCTAACTAGATATAAATTTAGATTTTATTACAATTAGGTAGGATCATCTTCTTTTGATTGCTCTTTTTCTCTTCATTATCTGTTTTTTGTTCTTCATTCCTTTGGGGGGTTTTACTATTCTTCAACTGGGAAGACCAAAATTAATTCATAGAGATTGCTCTTGGAGATTTAATCGGAGATTAAACAACTCATATCAGTATTTGGTTTGATGATTCAACTTTTTCAGGGAGCAATTCTTTTCTTCTTTATCTTTTTTTATTATAATGATTAGTTTAGTTATGATTGCAGTCATGACCATTGATGCAATGATTCTAGGCTAAATTATTAGGGGTGCTTAGTTAGCAGAACCCAATTTTGTATTGAACCTCATCTTTTATATAATGAATTTATGATTACTTTTCAATTTCAATTGAGTTTTATTAATTTCTGTGTTTGATAATTGTCTAATCAACAATTATTAAATTAGCAATAAAAATTATAGGGTTTATTCATTAGGAAAACCATCTATAATTAACCTAAAAATTGAATTGGGCATTAGTTAATTCATGAGAGTGATTAATTGGTGGTTGAAAATGAGAGCTATAAAATCTGGATTCATTAGGATTTAATTTATTGAGAGAAAATACAGAATTGAGGGATGCGAAGCTAGGTACCTATTTAATCTCCTTTGTTTTTATTCGATTATTTTTATTGCTTTCATTTACTTCCAATTTTAGTTAAATAATCAAATCATCAAAACGTGATTAGAGTGTTTAGGAATTTATTTTCTTGTAATTATTGGTAATCTTAATTAATTATCAGTTTAAGCTAAACTATTCCTTGAGAGATCGACCTTGAGAGTGAACTTGTCATTCTACAGTGTTTCATACACTTGCGAGTACTAATTTGAGCACATAATCTAACCTTATTTGCTATTCCAAGAAGCTTCTCTGACTAGTCTTTAATGGATTCAGACTCCTTCATCCTTTGCAATTCAAACTCCCTGATAAGGTTCAGCATTTGCATGTTCTTTATCCTCTAATCACCTTCATACTCCTTTTTCAGGTAATCTCATATCTCCTTTGCTGACTTTAGAGATATGATCCTTATAAATATGGTAGGTGAGGCTATTGCAAATAGTGAAGCCTTTGCTTTTGCCTTTTTAGTTTTTCTTTCTTTGTGTGCCTTCAATTATATCATGGTGGGATTTGTAGGGAGCGTTTGGATTTCATAGCCCTCCTCTACTACTTCCCAGATATCCAATGTCTCCAGGTAGGTTTCCATTCTCACTGCCCATATTTGATAATTTGTTCCATCGAACAAAGTGAGAGCAATTGATGTGAGATTGGATTCTTCTTTCATGATTTAGAGAAATAAGTATAAGTCCCTTAAGAAGAGGGCTCTGATACCAATTGTTAGCTTTTAAAATGTAAATGGCATAAAGAAAAGAAAAGATCAACTGAACAATGGAGGAGAAAATGATTTACTGCACTGATAATTCAAACTTACAGCAACTTACATATATAAAGAACGAAAATAAATCACTGAAATCAAGGTCTTAGAATTATGGAAAAACTAAAACATAAAGTTTATCTAATTCAAATTACTAAGATCATGGAGCTACAAATCAGCCATAATCACATCAAAAACTAAAAATAGTAGCCTAACAAATTGAATCTTTGACAAAAGAGGAGCTCTCTAGCAGCACTGATGAACTCTCTAACATTAAGGAGCTCTTTAGTATCACTAATCAGAAAAGACAACTAGGTTGCCATATTGGCAATCTTAAACATTCTTTCGACATGGGAAAAGCCGATTGTCCATTATCTTTGAAAGCCAATTCTGTTTCATTGATGAAACAAAATGTAGTGCAAGATTTCTCTCATCTTCTAGCCTATCAAATGAGATGGCCTTCTTTCCTATCAATAACTTTGCCAGTACCACTCCAAAACTATACACATCACTTTTTTCAATTAATTGGCTGGTGATAAGGTATTTTGGATCTAAATACCCTAGTGTCCCTTGCACCAATGTACTCAACTGAGTCTGATATAGAGGAACGAGCCTTGAAGCTCAAAAATTAGATATTTTTGCCTTTAGATCTTTGTCAACGAGTATATTGGTGGACATAATGTCTCGATGAATGATGGGTAGAAAAGCCGCAGAATGCAAGTAGGCAAGAGCTACTGCAATTTCAGTTGCTATTCTTATATGATTTTCCCAAAAGAGTGAAGAAACATGGATAGGATAGTAAATAGTATCATTCATGATGTACTCATAAACCAGTAAAGGAACTTGAGTTTCTAAGCAGCATCCCAAAAGTTTTACAACATTTTTGTGGTTAATATGAGAGAGTATTACCACTTTAATTATGAATTGCTCAATATGGCTTTCATCAATCACCTTTGACTTTTTAATAGCGATTATGGCACTGTCTAATAGAATTCCCTTGTAGATTGCTCCATAGCCTCCGCAACCAAGAACATAACTTTCATCGTAGTTGTTGGTCGCTTCTTCAAGTTCCTTTGCTATGAAAATCTTTGTAGTCTCCACTGATCTCTCTCGCAAAGAAAGCTTTTGCTATAACTGTAACCCGACATTTTGTTGGAAGAATTTTTCTCTGACTTTAATGAGCTTTCTTCTTTGAATCCCCTAGTATATCTAGGAAGCAAAAATAAGCAAAAGTAAGAGTCCTAGGCCAGCCCCTAGAAATACATGAAATTGCTATCAACAGTGCCTAACAAATACAAAAGCAGTTATTGGTTTGCATATATGAAAGAATGTGATTGGATTAGTCCATGAGCATTCAGTGTAGTCAAGTAAAATTTGATGGAGAATTACCTAAAATAAATTGTAAAATTGGGAACTGCTTCTGTACAAGTATACAACGGACACCATCTTTGTCACCATCTTCAATGGTGCCATCAGGGCAAGTGCAAAAGTAACTCAATGGTATATTGTTGCATATCCCCTCATAGGGATTGCTTTCTGGATCAACATATTCATCTATATCTGATAACATGTAGAGCAGGTAAGTATCAGTTTTTTTTCTTTGTGAAATTGACAACCAAAGTTGTAGACTTTATACCTTGGCATCCCTGGGGAAGGTATGGATTTCCTTCGGCCATTAGTCGAGTTAGAACTAAAGCAGTAGCATTAATATCCAGGGCCATTAGTTGAGTTAGAACAGAAGTTGTTCTGCCCACAATAATTTTTCTGAACCTCGTGATAAGTTTTGAGGCCAGCCATCCAATCAAGCACTACTGGCGAAGCACTATTGTTGTCAAAACGTAGAGGGTTGTTATTATTGAAATTCCAAAGATTATAGATAATGAATTTGAACCAATCTTGTTTTGCAAGGAATGCATAACTGCAGGGGTCGAAACCCCAAATATATATGTGGTTGTAATAGCTTCCTAAATCAATATGCAGATTCCTGAGACCCATGGGTATGGAAGTTTGACAACAGCCTATGTTGGAAAATTGTGATTCTAAGCTATTTTGATAGGGTAATTTGGGTGGGTCCCACAACTCAGTTTTGGGAGAAAGACCCAGACATGTGTTCCTTAACATGAGAACTACGAATTAATATATTCATATGTTCAAAATGGAGAATGTGTGAATAGAAATTAAAGCTCAAAGTAAGGTTCTTGCTAAGGAGATATAATGAGGAAAAGTGAAAGTAGGAGTTGTCCCACATCACTAAAGTGTAAAATTGGACTTGTTTTTATATAGTAAGATATATTCTTATATGAATAAGAAAGTAGCATGAAAAGCTCTCTTGTGTGCGTTCAGGCACGGGAGGGGTGCAAATCCATGGTTTAGGATTGGCCAATGCGTAGGTACGCGACCTGCGTACACGAATGTCAAACCAAAATTCCATGGTTTGGACCAAGTCCAATTTTTACTTCGAAGCGACATTCTCATGCACGACCAGGGATCTGGCACGCCTATGTGGATTCCACACGGCTGTATCGTTGTGTATACATAGTGTTGAATCCACACTCCCATGTCATTTTACACGGCCATGCTTCTGATACCCCCGTGTGGATTCCATATGCCCGTGTCATTATGTTGCAGTGTATGCAAGCTAATCCATACTCCCGTGTGGATTGTTTTCCATATTTGTCTTTTGAAATTTTATTTTCTGATATTTCAAAGATTATTTGAGTATTATAAAGATATTATTGGCAGCCTTTAAAGAGATGTCTCATCTATCTAGTATAAATAGGAGTTCTTGGTTTTAGTTTTGGTGTTGGTTAGTTTTTTCTCATTTTGGGAAAATCTTCTTCTTCCATTTTCTTCTTTTTCTTCTCAAAGTGATAAAGAGAGTCACATATAATCAGTTCATTGTATGTGGATGTTGTGTGTTCAAAATCTACTTGATATCTATTCTATCCTAAGAGATAAATGCCGATTTTTTTTGCTAAACACCATTGGTAGGGGGCGAATTTATTTTAAGGACACTGTGTGAAACATAGACATCAGATTTTTTCTACCTTTCTCTTGTCATTTTATTCGAATATTGAATTAACAATACTTTTATTTTCTAACAACCTATTACCCGAACACGATCCACTGATGATGTTTAAAGAATTTACACAAAGAGAAATGCTCCCACTCTGAATATTTTGCCCTCAAGATCAATGATGAAAGCACGAGTGTTGCAGCCAATTGCAGTGAACTTGTTCTCAGTATCAGAAAAGGAATAAATTAGAGCAAGTGTTATTGCATGATTTTACCGATTGGAGCTCGACCCATCTCGTTGTAACAATCACGAGCAACCCATAAAGTAATGATCAACTGCCCTTGCAAGGATATGCTAAGAACCGGCACGTTGCTTCTTAGACCTAACAACAGCATAGGAGGGTCATAAGTATGATTGCAGATTAACTTGTGGACTGCTTCTTTGAAGCAACTCCGATCTCCAATCCCAAATGGGTAAGGGATGCTAATGTTGCCACATTGGTGTTGGCACCCTAACGGAGCGTCAGAAAACAAGCAAATGCTGCCGCCAGCCAAAGAAAGATGAGGAGCCGGCAAAGTAATGTAGACTGAAGCATTGGAGCCTCCCTTGATTTCATGAGTAGGTTTACATTGTGCTTTAAATTCTTTAAGCGTGGCCTAGATGGATTCAACATTGAATTTGTCGACCAACAAACAGAATATCATATTCCCTGCATAGAAATTAGAGAAGGAATTAGCGATCAATGGATCTGAAAAGTTGAAATTGGCTTCATCTTAATCTGTCCCAGCATAGCTTGAACGATACCCGTGTTCCTAATTTTAAAAAATCTTTTCCTTTACATTTGTTCATTGTTATGACTTCTTATGGACATATTTGTCCAACATTCAGAGATCAACTGCATTGCAAGGCCACATTTATCAAGTTAAAACATTCTAGTTTTCTGTGGCCACAATAATCATCAATTAAAAAGAACGGTAGAGGAAACTTGCTGATTTGGTTTGCATGCAATTTTGAACAATTAGAGAAATCCCTTTCAACTTCTCACTTCCAAGTATAATGAAACTGCATAGGCGAATACATGGTGAAACTTGATGTTTTCCTTTTTTACAATCATAACACGCAAAATCATTAGAAGCAGATTTCAAATAATTGTCCGCCACTGCAGTTGCCGATTTTTTTTCTCAATGGTAATCCAATTGCCACATGTAAACTCCCAAATATGATATTAGAGATGGATTTGTGTGTGATTTGAATGGGCCTGTGGTAGCTTTGCCCCATGTGTTTGCAGTGTGCTGTGTAGCCTGTACGCCATCTTTTGTTGGAAATCATAGCGACTTCGAAGGATTCCAACTTCCATCTATCTTGGATCTGGAGCACTCTTTCCTTCGTGTCAAGTCCTTACAGTGGATAACAAATTGGCCAATTTTTCTACTTATTTGTAGTTTCGACTTTGAAGGACATAACCAAAGGATTATGATAAACGTGTCGTATGGACCTGACTCCTGGTCAACGTCACAAATAACACTTGAAGCTGCCAGCAGCATATTCGCCCTCCTCAATCTGTAACTTCACCAAGTTTATATGGCCTTTTAAGTCTGACACAAAAATTTGATGCCCTTCCTCTTCCCAGAATTATATTCATTTCAGTCGATACATTAGAGTTAAGATCAAAGGATATGTGAAGGACGGCCCATATTTAATTTGTTATTTCAAATATAATTTAACAAATATTTGACTATTTCATCATACAATATTTTCCTTCTGTGATTAATTCTAATCATCAACTTTACAGTAAAACAAATTAATAACATCGTCAGTAACACCTCCAACTATAGTACTTCTCTTAATTGTAAGAAAGTGGGTAAAAATTAAAAATCAAATCAAACAGCCTCGTAAGTTACCATCTTCTCGGCCTTCCACTACCCCCTGAATCTGGTACTCCAAGCTTCACTTTGCAGCATTTTTTTTAGCTCGCATCTTATCTAATACTCTGCCCTGCTCGAGGTCCCCACTTCCAGAGATTCTAAAAACAGAAGGCCGCAACCTGTAACATCAGAGAACTCAGATTTGCCAACAGTTGTGCAGCCCACCCCAGCAGCTACCTAATTCCTTCCCTATTTATTGGACAAAAGAGCCCCCTTCCCTACCAGCTTAACTCTACTTCCAAGAAATAACTGAATCATAGGAACACCCAATATCTTTGATTGCAATCCCATCTGCTCCAAGAAGGATATTTCTTCAACTCATTTCAGTTTCTCCCCGAAAAAACTACATGGTGCCATAATCTAAATTCTCCCATTTGAAAGGAGCAACTAACCCAATATCTGGGGCACCTCGCAAGAACAGGCACACACACACACAAACAGCAGCAATGGCAAGCATTGAATGAACGTATGGACGCTGAAGCAGGCCTTGTGAACCCATTATCCTCCCGTTGTATTTTGCAGCTACAGTCGCACATTTTGCACAAGACCTCCGCCCTTGGTTTGAATATGGCAATGAAGGCCCCATCTCATTTCCAACTGTCACAGAAACTTGACCATTTCTTCTGTCTGCAAGTTTCTGAGCCACCAATGCGTTATAGGAATGGTTATTTGTCATAGCAGCATAAGCATGTGGAGACTGTTGATTTGCAACCAGAACGGAATTCCAACAGGACAACCCAATCTGCTGAAACAGGAACTTCTTAGATAAATGACTTTCGAGAGAATTATATATAGATAAAAATAACAACAAATTAGAAAAAAACTTCAAAACAGAGAAGTAAATTAGAAAGAAGTCATGGAGCACCACAGGCAAAAAGGAGCTAAGGAAAAAAGAGAACAGAAATTCATACTGGATCTCCTGTCCCCCAATTGTGAAAAATACATAAATAAATGGGATAGGAGGGATAGCTAAGAAGAAAAGGCCTCAAGTCACAAATGAAAGCAGGAAGAGCAAGAAGCTCAAAACATAACTTACCCCCTGTGGGTCATTTGTTAAGGCATCAACCAGATCATATGATCCTGATGTACAAGCAGCCAAATGTAGAGGGGTGATACCACCAGGTCCAGCAATACTTGGTGAGAAAATATAAATTTTAGAGGAAACACCACCGCTACTAACTGAATATTGGATAAGCAGGTCCACCATTTTTCTGCACCTCCTTTTCACAGCCCGGTTCACTAACTGAATTTCAGACAGCATCTTCACTGACTCCTCAGAAAGCCCACTCATGTCCAAATTTTTTTCCACAAACATGTCTAAAATTGTTTTAACCAATGCACAGTAGTCTCTTTCAACTGAGAAAATGAGCAAAAACCTGAACCGGCTAAGTGAATAATCTGGAATCTCGTATGTTGAAGATGCTCTCCTTTGGAATAGCCATCCGAGTTCATTCAAAAAGTGTAGAACTTCCTCCCTTGACCTTGGCTGACCCGAGTACTGAGATTGTTCTTCTGAAATAATATCCGAGTCTTTAGACTCTTCATCAAACTCAGATTCAAGGAGTCTCAGCTCTTTACAGATTGTTGCATCAGCTATTATTACAGGAAAAGTGTTGCCCTTGAAACCATTTTCGACCTGTTTATGATAATGCCAAATGTTGCATATTCATTCTCCAAAGTTCTACCTGAGCATAATTAAACTTCAAACAGATTCAAAAGGGTTAGAAGTCTTACTTCGATGAAACAGCGACCCAAGACACTAGGAGATGCACCCTGAATTACAATATCATTCATGTTAACCTCATCATATATACCTCCTGGAGAAGTTGGTACCACAACTTCCTTTGATGTATATCCTCCCATAAATGTGCAATGAATCCTGCAAAATTTTGTGGATCAACATTTGTGGAAACAGAGAGATGTCACAATATAGCATTTCATTGAAGAGAATTATATTTCTTACTTGGTCCCAGGACTAGTCAAATTCCTTCCCCTTAAAAGAAGAGACGTTTTTTGCCCACCAACAACGGCCACTGGGGAGACTGAGATCAACTCAGGTGAATTCCATGTTCTCCAGGATTTGCATAATTGAACCTTCCCTGCATATAATACACATATTTGGAGAGTTAAATTTTTGTATAATTTCTTCATCATTCTCTCTCTCTCTCTCTCTCTCAATCACTTGAAAGGACCAAATTGTGACATTCCTTCAAGCATATGGAGCCTCATCCTCAGTGGAATGAAGGTACAAAAAGTACGATTAAGGCAAGAGAAACATAAACAGTTAAAACAAGAAAGGAGTCGAATCCTAGTCTACGAACCATCTTTAAGTGATGCCAGTTGCCTTCCTGTATGCAATAAAAACCTTCCTCTTCTCCAAAAATCAGAATCTGAATCTTGAACCAAAGACTTGACTCGCTGAAGCAGGCATTTTTCGAACTGCAAGAACCAAACACACCCTGCAAATTGTCAGCATAAAGCTACACTTAAGTTCCTAATATGTGGTACAGCAATTCACTCACTTGCTCCCAAGCAACAGATGACATTGACAAATAAACTGACAGAACCACGCAACCAGGCCTTATGTAGCTCTCCATTTCAGATGGACTACTAGAAAGCCAATTATAAATCTGAAAGAAAAGCAGAACAGTGATTGTTATTAGGTTTACCAGAAAAGCAAACACGACTGCAACTCTTCCCCTCCCCATAAAACAAATATGCCATTAACCAACCTGTGTGCGCAGTTTCCCCGGGAAATGACTGGGATCTTTATCAAAGAGCTTAAAGATTATTCGCCCAGTGCGATCCTGATGAGGAGACACAACCACGGAAACTCAATTAAAATACTTAGTAATGAGAATTAACGATTGTTCATTTGAAAATTGAAGCAAATAATGGAAAACATAATCCAAATGCCAAGCTACCTGAGCATCAGAGCTCTGACTACACGGTGAATGATCAGAACCAGAAGAAGATGTATAACCAGCTTGATATGGGAAACATTGGTATGAACGTTGGTCCGCTCCTCCATTTGAAACCCTAAAGAGCTCCAGAGGTAAAATGCATCCATGTGTTCTGCTACCTTCAGCATTGACATTCACCTCTCTACTGGTTGACATCTTTTCAGATTTCACAGTCTCTGCTGTGCTCTGCAGTGGAAACAACTTCTTCACAACTGGAGGAGATGATGACGGAGATCTCCCTTCACTTGGATTACTGCTATCAGAAGAGAAATACTTCCTAGAAGATGCCAGTTTAGGTGGGCTATCATTCTCAGGTGAAGAGCTAAACAGCTGTAATGGTAAATTAGAATGATTTTCTGGAAGCTGACAGTCTGAATCTTCAACAAGAGATCTGTAACAGCTACTACTCTCCCCAA
Organism: Balakata baccata; assembly: GCA_949630135.1. Taxonomy (NCBI): domain Eukaryota; kingdom Viridiplantae; phylum Streptophyta; class Magnoliopsida; order Malpighiales; family Euphorbiaceae; genus Balakata; species Balakata baccata. Next base: position 68,624 of record CATIWF010012066.1, on the reverse strand, counting down.
CCAAAGAAGGGAAATCTAATATAGGCTTCTTGTGCAGATTGGGAACATTTGCTTGATCAGGGGAAGCCAACTTAGACTTTTCACTGTCACTGCTCTGGCTGCTTCTTTGAGATAGAATTGCAAGAGCATCTGGTGAAGATGCTGCCAAAGTTGCAGAAAGGACAGCAAGTAAGTCCACGGTTGATGGAGAAGATATGGTTTCCTGCAACCTATTTAGGAGTTCTGGTGATTGCTGTTCAGGATTTTTCCTATTTAAACCTCCAATACTAGACAGCTTTGAGGTGAGATCCATTGGCAGAGGTAATGAATTTATTTTACTAAGAATTTGAATGAGTTGGTCCCTACTCGGCACCAATGAGTTATTTATACTTTTATCCTCATTTTTGCCTGTATTTTAAACAAATAAAATTCAGAACAACACAAAGATGGAAAAAATTGAGTTCATAAGACAATTCCTATACCTTGTGGGCGAGCAAAAGCAGCCAGCAAATTAACTAAATCTAAATTTGTGGTGCTGGTCGTGTCCCTGTTTCCAGGGAGTAGAAGACGAGAGGTAACATCATCAGGCTGGGTTTTCCTCCTCCGTCGATTGTGACCAGCAAGCCTACGCCTGCAACTTCTTTTCCCCTCATCAAACTCAGACAGTGGATGAAACCTACATAAAGCAATTAAGCCTTTAATTTGAGTTACGATGAAGTAGAGATAGCCAGAAAATTAGAAGTTTGAATTAACAACGAAAGCTAAAGCATTAAAGAACGATCAGAAAGCATGAAAATGAAGAATAAAAAAGTGCAAAAAGAAAGAATATATCATGAAATATTGAAAACCTGCTACACTGCTGACAAAATCTCTGCATCTGCTTCCCAACTGAAGCCTTGGTGGACTTGCTATGGACCTCGCACACTTTATGGCGACGATGATAGTCCTTTGCATTTGATAAATCTTCTTTGCAGTTATCGACCTGACACATTGGATAGGTGGCTGTACCGGGAGATCCAGAACGGACCTTTTTGTTGGGCCTGGAGACAGGCTCAGCAACTGAGTTTAAGGCTCCGGCGAGATTCAAATGGAGGCCATCATCTTCATCCCCAGCCTTTTTCAAGTTGAACTGATTACGAGAAGGTTCGTTTTTCTTCTGCTCCAAGGATGAATTTCCCAATTGCAAGACGTTGGTGTCAGCATCATCCGATGGTTTGGCAATAAACCTCACGCTGTCCCAATTCCATGCCTTCGGATTCCAGTTGTCTTTAGGGTTTTGAGCAAATCGGTGCTGCTGTTGAAGTTGAAAATTGGGCATCTGATAAGAAAGATCACGTTTTTTGGCCATGGGAGTCGTATCACAAAATCGACTAGAAAGAGCTCGGTGGATGAATATTGGAGGAGCGACTTGCGCACCTACCTCCTCCATCTCTCCGAAGAAACAAAAACACGAACCTTGGCCTCAAAACCTATATTTAAAAAAATAATAATAATAATAATGGAAATTTAAGGGAAGCAAAAAAATATCTTCTATTCTATAGAAGAAGCTGCATACCGCATCACCAAAAAACTTGTAAAAAGAAAGAGAAGCCATCCATCCAGGTCAACTCTAGCAACTAAACGCGACTACTTATCCAGACACAGCACACAGATAATTTTTTTTTTTCCTCCGTTACATTTCAATTAGAGTTTTGGCACAAAGATTAAAGTCGGGAAAAAAGAGGGAAAACGGTTAAATTGCGATATATAACAGACATGTCAGGAAAGAAAAATTAGAGTAGTTGATGGATGGATATAATTAGGGTAGCGGCAGAAATCTAGGAATTTAAATTCCATACCTTTCAAAGAAGCGTCATCATCTCTGTTTCTTCAACAAACCAAACTGGCTAAACTAATCGTATCCAAACTCTCTGTAACTGCTCTTCCACCTCAGATCTACAACTTCCTTCTCTGCAAATCTGGTAACTCGCTCTGAATTTTCTTCAAAAACACCGACCTGGAAAGATAAAATGGAAGCCAACACCAAGCCAAGAAAAACTTCTCTTCTCTCCACAAGCTTTCTTTTTTTTTTTTTTTAAAGAAAAAAAAAATATATATTTAATATTTATTATTAATTATTGCTCGTATCTTAACCTTTTCCTGTCCTTTGCCCTGTAAACAAACATTTGTTATGGGTGATTTTGGCATAAACCGTAAATTGAAGCAAATTTTAGGGTTACAGTTGGGGCCGCCCACGGACTCACGAAGAATCCAAGACTCTTCTTCCTTCCTTCCTCCTTTCACAATTTCTTCTTTTTCTTATTTATTTATTTAATAATTAAGTTGCTACTCCTACTAGGCGTCAAAAGCAACGCAAAATGAATTTCTTGCAATTTGCAATTCACACGCCACGGCCCTGTTAATTCAACCAACACAAACACCTTTCTTTTCTATCATTGATTAATTTTATCTTTTAATTTTTTTTAACCATTGTTCTTATATTAGTTAATTACTTATTATTTTTATTTTGAAATCATTTATTCAATTTTCATAAAATGCATTTTTTATTTTATCAAAGTTTTTATTCATAATTTTTTTTAAAAAAAAATTAAAATATACAATTTTATATTAATTATTTTATAGTTAAATAACTGTATATCGATTGAATGATAATGCGCAAATTGTAAAAAATTTTATCCTCGTCGATTTAAAATTTTTTAAACATTATATTATATTATAAATGTAAATATTAGCATTTGAGGTTTTAAAAATGTATGTACAAATGGTTTATCAAATAAAAAATATCAGTCAAACACCCAAAACAAACTCTTTAATTATTTTTTGAAAAAAATAAGAGGTTAGTATTGTAATTATATATTGGTGTTAGTAAAAGCATCACACGTGTGACACGAGTTTAGCATAATTTGGACAGCTGTAGGTTACAGCCTTTTCGTACATGAAGAGAAACGACGATAATGGCATCCCACTTCTTTTCCCTGGTCTAATCATGCCTTTGTACTCTTCCCAGTTCCCACTCTCTCTCTCTCTCTCTCTCTCTCCTCCATTTTTGGTCTAAAAATAATTACTAATATAATTATTCTACTATTTTATTAATTTTTTTATACTAAAAAGAAAAGGCAATGACTGACTTAAAGTTATAACTATCACTAATGTACTATATATGGTCTTAAATATTTTTCATATGAATTAATTTTGTATGGATGTTGTGTAAAATCTCAATTAATAGTGAAAATCAATTTGTTTATATTGAAATTTAATAGTTCATATTACAAAAACCAAATATAATTCATTCAAGATATTTGTGTTTAATTAAAAGTGTAATTAAATCAACCCCTATGTTGACTTTGTCAAGTTTGTTTTTTATGCTTTAACGGTGATTAAGATTTTTTTTTTTTGAAAAAATTATTATCCTAATATATTAATATCTTTTGATATTTAAAAAATGTATTGTATTGCTCATCATTTTCATCATATTATACGAATACGTTGTTTTATTAAATTTTTTATTAAAATATATTGAATTGTGGTGAAATAATAAAAAAAAAATTAATATTTTTCTCTTCAAGTTTAATATATTGTACTAGTACTTTCTAAAATTTGATCCATATTATTATCATCTCCCTTAAATTTGATCTATTATATTAGTATAATGTAAAAAAAATATATTTTTTATAACTAGAAATAAATGTTTTAAAATTTTAAAAAAATATTATATAGTTTAATTAACAGAAATAAAAAAAAACTAGTATAATTTTTAAATTTTAATAAGTACAGATATATTATATTAAATTTTAAAGAATAAATAATAATTTTCACTTTTTTTAATTAAGCTTGCAATATATTGTCAAGCTATATATAGGATCAAAAGGTCATATGTTATAAATTAATGTTCCGCTCATGGATCGCCATGGTTTAATACCTTAATTTTTCAAAATTTTAAAAATGCATGTTAGAAATATTTAGCAAAAATTAGGTTTAATTAGAATAAAAAAAAATATCCATTAAGAAAGCGACCAAAAAATACGAGTTAGAAATATTTGGCAGTGGAGTATGAAATATTTGACCTAAATTGCATAGAATCAAGAAAAATAAAGTAAAGTTCAATGCAACGAAATGATCTACAATTTGAAAGCCAATTCTATATATTGTCATTATCATTACAGTTTATTTAATCTCAATAGTATGCATAATTAGAAAATTGAAAGTCAAACTTTTAATTTCACCTCCATATGTTTTATATATTTGCTATTATTATTTTATTTTCGAGGACTTAGCTATATTTTTTCAGAAAAATAATTAATTTATGATTGGAAAAAGTGGTGATTATATCTATATTATAAAGAAATAATTATTATGTAAATCGAATTCGTCACAATTATGCATGTGAAATATAATTACTATTTTATGTATTTAGAGACGAAAAAATACTTAAAAACACAAACATCAAAAATTATTTATAAAAAAAAAAAAAAAAACCATTTTGGTCTTTATGTGAATGAAATGTCAAGAAGCAGGTAAAAAAAGTCTATTTAATGACTGAAATAAACAACAGATTAACTAAGAAAAAGAAGGCACAAGACAAAATCGGTTGATGATGATTAATGTGTGAAGAAAATTGCAGCAATTTTAACTTCCTGTCCCCACGTAATTCCCCACCCAATTTTCTAACCTTTCCCACACCGGCTGTGGACTTTCCGTAAATTTTATTCAATCCTTGTTTGATGTTTTGCAGTTATCCTGTCCGCACAGTATTCGTGAATTTTTTTTCCTAATATCATTAGGACTTGGCAATTTTTAATTTTTTAAGACATAAGAAATACGGGAGGGAGAGAGCAAAACCCTGAAAAAAGTAGCAAGTACGTACAGTAAAATGTGGAAATGGTCAATGGCGAATGCAGTGTACTGTGTAGGGCAGGGAAAGGAAAGGCAATAGTGGGTTGGGGGGTGGTGGTCCGGACAAAGTGACGCATGGGAAACAGCTGTATTCATTTGGATATCCAAGTACGATGCATTTTCACCTACCGTGTATATTAATTATAATGATAAGTAATTTCGTGCTTTTAATCTTCATTAATTGTTGGGTAAATGAAAGCAATTTAATTAAAGATGAATAAAAGAAGGTGAAAAAGCATGCCGATGGAAGTGGTCCTGTTTTGCATCTTTCTTTCCTACGACTGAGATGTGCATTGGATGCCTCCATATCTTCAATTTCATTTTTATTTACTTCGACTGCCTGCCCCAAGCCCAGCTAATTTTATTATTTTGTACAAAATATTCTTAGTATTTCTTTTTTATGATTTTAATTACTTTTTTTTTTTTTCTGTTAACTAATTATTTCGCAAAATAAATCATATTCTTAATTTTAAAGTGAATGACATGCAAATCTTCAAATATAGAAGAACAACCTCTACAAATACAGAAAAGAATAATTATTTGTATTAATATTGATTCCACATTGAGTGTGCTAACATTTCCACCCTCCTTGTTTCAACTTTGGTTAATTAGAATATTATTGATAATTGAATTAAAATAATTACAAATGTGAATTTATCATGGACTAAACCTGGACAAATTTAATCACAATCAAGCCAACAAAGAAAAGTACAAGTATTATTGAACAAATGAAGTAATGAAACCGTCAAAGCGGGTAAATATTGGCAGCAGTTCAAAACCACATATTCAAACCGTTGACCATCCTTTTCACTATGTGACCGTGACCTGTTTGTTTGAGATATGGAGTGAGAGAGAGCTAAATAAATTTTAAAAAAATAAAAAATAAAAAGGTTGACAATCAGATGGTCCAAATAAATAGTACCTAAACTCAACACCCATGTGGGTTTTCATGTACGGACAGCATTATCGTCCTCTACCAATTATTCTACATCCACTAAATTCTGACCACATTATGTCTTTCCATTTTACTTTAATGTCTAGCAATTAACTTCAAGACTTCCATGAATCTACCATCATATCCCAGTTTTATCATTTCTATTTACAGGTGTCCTGAATCGTTTACTTATTATGACCTCCAGAACACTAATTCCCATTTTCCTTCAAATATTCTATAAAAAATTTCCAATTCCGGGGTAAATACTAAACTTTAATTAGATTTTATAGTAAAATGCAAAAGTGGCTCTTGTACAAGACAAGATATGAATAATTCCTCAGTTTTGTTTCAGTGCCATGTCTGTAATGCTATCTATGCTTGGTCATCCTTAATGGAATTAGAGGAGAGCTCCAAGCCTTCTCTTATGCTCGTCCTTGCAACAACCTTTTTCAAATGATGAAGGAGCATCTCTGCCTTGGCCATCCGTCATGTTGACGCCAAAGTTTCTGCGGGAAAAAAAGGATGCATTTTCTACATGACACCGTGTTGCACAATATATAAACAATAAAAAATATGACAAATTCCTTATTTCCTTGCTATCGTAGATGTATCAAACGTTACCTACTCTGGATGAGTTATTACATTTGTTAATTTGAAGTACAAAAAACTGATTGCCCGTCCTTTCTCATTTATTTTAGAGCAGCACTTGTCCAAGCCGCGATTTGCTCTCAGGACGGGATACGTACGAGTTCGAGGGCTTCCCCAGCTTCCAATTTGGTTTTTAGTCGGAGCTTTCTATAATCCTCATAAGTGAAAGGAATAAAGAGACGTGGGTGTTGAGAGTCCACGAGTTCTGGTGGAGTTTCTACTGCTGCCTCTCTTGGTCCCAGTAGAAATGAAGCTATTGAAATCCGAACTGCTGCTTCCTTGCATTGTACTCGATGCTTCACATTGCAGAGTCTTCCATTGCTCCATGCCTAGTCACACATAGAAGAGCATGTAACCAAATATCAGAGCAATCTCTAGCATGCATGCCTTCAAAAGGAGATAAAAAGCAATTTTACATATACACAACAAGTAAACACCTTAGCAACATCCCCAAGATTGACAAGGAGTGTTCCCGGCTTTGGACTCACAGCCACAAATGCACCAGACTCGTCCATCACTTCAAGACCCCCAACAGTTTCATCATCTTGAAGAATAGTAAGGAATCCAGAATCTGTGTGTATCTGTACTCCAGAGGAGCCTACAGTTTCAGGAGTGAAGTTGTACTTGTTAATCCTAAATTGGCAAGGCCATCCCTCAAACAAATCACTTCTTAACCCCATACTTACGGCCAACTTCCCAGCCAAATATATGGCCAACTCATGAATTACTTCAGCATATGTCTCTATTACGTCTCTGCTCACAAGTTCGAATGAAAGCAGAATCAGTCGACATGATATTTTGCCAAATTTTGAACACCACCAAAATTAATAGAAGCACTTTCTAATGGAAAAACTGGTAGAAAAATCAAATAAACATGAAGGACCTTTGATGAGGAGAGGCATCCAACTGAGAGCAGAAGGAATCAACAGCTCGGGAGGAAGCCAAGTCAAAAAGACCCAAGGCCTCATAAAGGGGGTTGACTAGGCTGGGTGCCATGTAGCCGCTACCTGCTATTACATCGGTATTGCGCCTCTTGATTTCAATAGGAAGGTCTAACAGAGATCTCACTACCTCCTTCATCTGCAACATGAGAGTTGAGGGGATTTTGTGATTCACGACTCTGAAACAGCCCCAGTCCTCACCCGCTTCTCTAAGAAGCTCATACTGTGCAGGAAAATTGTGCAGATCTATTGTTGGCACCCCACTTTTTTCCATTATGTGAAATCTGATATTTTCTCCTCTTCTGATATTCGCTGTGGGAAGAAGAACGTAAATTCCGTCTCTTTTCTTTTCTACTTTCGAGCTGAAAGATGCACTCTGTGTAGTCCTTTATATCATCATCATTCATCAGTTTTTAGCAAGGTTGGGCAACCAAACCGAAATTCGGAGACCTTCAAATGCATCCAACTGGAACATAAATGTGGACTAAACTCTCTGAAATGAACTGTCCAGAAAATTTTGGATAGGATGTTCAGGGCTTTAAGATCAAAACAGTTCTAAAAGGAGGTTCCTATATTTTTGACAAAATCTGCAAATTAACAAGATACAGAGAAAAAGGAAATGAAAATCCAGAATTACAGAGTATTGTAAGAAGCTAGTTCACATCAAAGTAATTCACACAAAAATAAGGCAGTCCAAATTCCAAATAAAACATACAAAATACTCACGAATTTGGGCTAGTGGTTGCAAATCTTTAATAACATTTACAAAAGAGACACAATCTTAAGTGTTTGCAAGTCTAAATCAAACAAATCTAGCAAAAACTAAGAGACTAATAATAGAATATAGCGTGTAAATCAAACAATCGATATTTCTGAGTGAGAAAAATATTCAAAAAAGGAAAAGAGAGAGAGAGAAATGAAACCTGGTGGTGCTTGAAAAAAAATCGAAAATAACAGAGAACCTAGCACATCGAGCAGATCTAACTGGTAGTTTGTTCTGCATCGTCTGTGGAAGAACCGCAGAAGTTCTGCCTTCTATCCTGTGATATGCTTTTACCAGTGGGGCAAATTTTCATATTTTGATTCAGAAGTTCCCATGGGGTTGGGAATATGAAAATCCAGAGAAAAGAAAATACAAATCATGAGGCCATACCTTTCAGGTCGCGGTGGCGCTTGACTGGAACAATCACCAGAGTGAAGAAGTCATTATTGATAAAGGATTGGCGGAGGAGAAATGCAAGCGCGAGGCTGAATGAGGAAAACGCGAAAAAAATGAGAATTTAGACTTGGGTCGTGTGACAGTGTCATTTGACTTACTGCATTTTCTCTAAATAAATAATTATCTACGAATAAACTTTTGCTAAGAAAGATGTTACCGCTTCGAAGAAAAAAGTAACATGTTTATTTTATTTTTTGAATTACTATGAAAAGTTAGGGTTATATCCATAAAAGAAGAAAGGCCGGTATGATACTTCTCCCTAGCAAAAAGTAAGGTTGTATTGATACAATTAAATTTTTATCTATAATAGTAAGTTGATTAATATTTAAATAGATTGTTAGAATTAAAAATAAATTATCGTATAGTTATAAATATTATAATATATTAATATATCAAATGCGCGGAAGAATGACTCAAAAAGTAATTGTGAGCACATCTGTTCTACATCTATAAATGTACTCACCTCTAATTATTTAAAATATTCTAATATTTATCTCTTGCTTGGTTATTAAGAAAAAAAAAATTGAAATGAGAGAAAGAATTTATCTTCTCACCAATTAATAGAAAGAATTTTTTTTTAAAAGAAAAAAATTAATGGAAAGATTTGAATGTTAGAAAATACATAAAGTATTATTGACATTTCTCCTCCAAAAGATATTTCCCAATCGATTCATTTAGAGAACTCATCATACTTGGGCAAATTGAAAGACAGAGCAGGCAGGCAGGCAGGCACGTAATAATTTCTCTTGGTCTTGTATTTTTGCGGTTCAAGTAAACAAAAATGAAAATGCTGCAAGCATTAAGCCACTGAAATTGAAATATCGTGCTACCTTTATGTTTTTTTGGTCATTACAGAAATTCAAACCCGAATTCAAAAAGAGCTAGGCTTTTTAGTGCCATCAAAACACCATATCTTTGACTGCTACCCCCTTCTTTTAGGTTAACAGAAATTACTATAGGGGGAGAGAGAGAGAGAGATTGAGGGGCAAATATAAACCATAAATATTGTGCTTATTGCAATTACATATAAATATATATATATATATAAGCAATACCCACTACATAATTTTCAAAATGCATATACTAGAAAATCAATCGATCAGTGGAGTGTGTGAGAGAAAAAGCCACTTAAAAGTTAATTAAATGCAGACTAGATGGAAGCAATCATTATGAAGAGTAAAAAAGAATCGCCTAATTATCGATGGGAATAGCCCGCTATAACCCTATATATTATCGAGTTTACTTCACTTAGAAACCATTCCTTTGGAGAGAGAAGCCACCGTTTCCCAATAAAAAAAAGGATAAAACTATCAGAGCAGCAAGAAGGGCCCACATCCATGTCTGATTTCTCCTTTTACCCCGATTCCTAAGTGGCAAAGGTATAGATTTAGGCTTTGTCTGCTTTGTGAAATGTGATGGTTTCTGAGACTTCTTTGTTCCACTCGTTGGCTTCTCTTCCGTTTCAGACACCCTGATTTCAGGTGGGATTTTAGAGCTTGGAGCAGATTCTCCCTCATTGATGTCATTCAATTCCTCGTCCACAGCCTTTATCATCTTCTTTCTTGCTTTCTTCTCCCTTTCCTGAATTAAAAATAATTCATAACAGGTCATATACAATGCTAATAGATAATCCTTGCGACAACAGCTAAATTTTAAAATGTAGCATATTTGAGATTTGGCATAATTGTTATGCAGTCTAGAATGCCAATAATGGTATACTTGTGGTACGTTGGTTGGTTTTACCTTCTGTTTCTGCTCAGCTTCCTTCTGTGCTCTTAGTGCAGCCCGAGCTTGGGCCTTGTCTGCATTTCGTTTTTTCCTCTCCGTCGCCTCTTTAGCTTTGGTCTTCTGGTCCAATCGCCGTTGTTCTTTCATGATGGCCGCTTCCTCTTCTTTTCTCAATTCCTCAGCCTTCCTGATTGACTCCTCTTCCTCCCTTGTCAGCTTATTCTCTTCTTGCTGCCCTGCCTCTTCAATCTCATTTCTCCCAGAAACAGTTGCCAAGCCATTCCCAGAAGGAGCATGTTTTGCAGGTTTTTTCGATTTAACAGTTGGATTAATTTGGTCCACAAACTTTGCCGCGGATTTATCATTTTTCCTTTCTGTCTTCACAGGTGAAACTGTTTTTTCTTCTTCAGGAGCTGAAATAGAAGGTACAGTGTTGTCCTCGGTCACTCTTTCACCAACATTAGGAAATACAGGTGGCTCCTCATCAGGGCCAAGTGACCGACCATCTAATGTCAGCAGTCTTCTCAATGTACTCCTCATGTTGCATCTGATATATTCTTTGCGGAACTCATCATTGTTATTCCATAATTCCATAACTGTCTCCACCTAAATCATTAAGTAGAGAATCAGGGTGGATTTGCCAGATCCAGGAAACAAAAAGTACAATATTGACTCACCTGCTTAACACAATGACACTGGAGTTCTTCTTTATCTCCCTTGGATGCTAAGTCATAAGCTACCTTTGCATCAGCCTTGTACTTCCGAAAGTATTCATTCTGAAAATACAAAGGAAAATTAGTGTTAAATCTCTGTTCCACAATCTAATAGCACATCCTTAAAATACCAACCTATCTAAAACTCAAATGGTGCACAATTAGAAGTAAATTCATGACCTTTTACTAGCCTAAACAAGAAGCAAGATACTCAAGGTTAACATTTTGTTAGGCCCCCAATTAGAGCTAACTGTGCTAGGCGTAAGGGTAAAGGGGGAAAGGGAATGCCAGGTGGCTGTAATTAGTTGCCTTTTGCTGGTAACAGAATATTAGATGCTCTCTACTGTGAATTCGGTCATGCCTAGGGATGGGAGAAATTTAAAGAATAAAAAGGGGAATGTTGGCTTGTGTGAGGCATGAAAAATCTGAGTTAGAATTTGGGAGAGGAGGAGACTCAAATATCTCCTGGGTTGCTCTTGTACTGCAGTCCATTTTCTTGTCATTAATCAATATACTTCCATATTTCTCCACTCTAAGATATCTGTGCATTGCTGTGTGAGTTGCTCTGTGCGTGCTATTGCAGGTAGAGGAAGCAGGCCCTAACACTTTTTTATTAAAATCTCATACAGTATATACATTTAAATGTGTACTGGAAAAAACTTTGGGCTGCTCTGTTAATTAAACTACAGCATCATATATTGGCAGAATATTTTAAGGTACTTTGCTATTGCAGTCCTCTCTTTATGATGTGTAAAAAGTTCCTTCGCATCAGGGTAAGGGTTGATTGGAGCGAAAAATCGGTACAAAACATATGGGTCAAAATTAGGACTACACAATTTTATGGGTATGGCAACTCAGCCATGTAAAAGCTCCGTTATGAAAACTGGCATATGGTCTAATGTAAAATCCATATTCACAAGCCTATGCAAAAGAAGTTATAAAGTATGCTAACATGCAAATACAGGCAACAACATACCTTGTCATATAATTGTTTCCTCAAAATCTGTAGATCTGCATATGCTTGTTGCCGTACATCATCTGCAGCTCTAAATTGCAATTTCACTTCATTAAGCTCAGCATTCTCATCTTGATATTTCTTCTTAGCACTTTTGGTGGCTCCTTCAGCTTTAAGAACATTTTCTCTTAATAGATCTGCCTCTTTCCTCAAAACCTGACATATCAATCAAAATATCCAACTTGATACCTCATTATACAACTAAGCAAAACAGCTGTATGTAAGCTATATAGTACTACCATTGGTTAATAGAATCGCACAAGATTACAGGTAAATTATAGGTATTTCCTGTTATTCTAAGAAAAACAGCAGAAAGATGAATATGTTTAATATCCTATACTTCCACTGTCATCTCAACTATTTTTAACACAGAACCTCACTGGATGATTATCAGTACAAGCGATGAGAGCAACTAGAAAATGATACCTTCAGACGCTCTTCAAGTTGTTCTTTCTGATTTATGGCCTCTTGAATATCCTCCTGGTTACCCAAATTAGAAGAAAGTTTTTCACGAGTTTGTTTCAATTGTTGGATTGCACGAATATAATTCTTTTCTTCCTTCAAGGGCAGGGTTTCATGTTGCAGCATGTGTTCCATACTACGTATCTGCTTGTCAGCCATAGATCAATTGCAGTGAGGTAAAGAGAAAGATCATGCACGAATAAGCATTTAATTTATAACAAGTATATATATATATATGGGTGAATTTCACCCACGGTCCTCCAATTATATAATTCGTAACAACTCGGTACCTGAAAGATTATTTGTAACACAAAAGTACCTCAATTATCTAACTCGTAACAACTCGGTACCCGAAAGATTATTTGTAACACAAAGATACCCTAATTATATAAATTGTAACAATTCAGTATTTTAAAAATTATTTGTAACACAAAAGTATCTCAACTTTTATTTTGTAACTAAATAATACTTATATCTTCAACTATTAAGATTTATTTAGCATTGTGTTTGGAAAAAACGTTTTTCGAAAAAAAAATTTGTATTTTTAGCTTTTTTGAATTTTGAAAACTATTTTTGGTAAATACAGATAACTAAATATTTTTTCCAGAAATATATTTGAAAAAAAATAATTCATAAAAATTAAAAAAAAATAGTTAATTAAATCAAAAAAATTCAAAACCTGCTTTTGGAACACTTAAAAGCACTCTCAAACACCCATTAGTCTGTTTAACAGAAGTATAACATGAAATGTCTAGATAAATTTTAATAAAAACAAAATTAGTTGTAATACACAGTCAGTAAAATTGAAATTTATCTGATGTGAATATTACATCTAATTTTATTTTTATTAAAATTTATTTGATGTAGATATTTTATATCACACTTATGTTATGTTAGGGAAACTAACATTCAAATACGGAAAGTACTATTTAATTTCAAAATAAAAGTTGAGATACTTTTGTATTACAAAATAAAAATTGAGATACTTCTGTGTTACAAATAATTTTTCAGGTACCGAGTTGTTACGAGTTAGATAATTGAGATATTTTTGTGTTACAAATAATTTTTTAGGTACCGAGTTGTTACGAGTTATATAATTGGAGGATCGTGGGTGGAATTCATATATATATATATATATATGAAAATAAAGGAAAAAAAAGAGGCAAACCTTGCCATCAATCTCCCCAACATTCTGGACACTCTTTATTTTGTCAATCACTGATTGAACAGAGTCTATTTCCTTGCGTTTGGCCTTAAGCAAGTCACGAGCTGCTATCTCGTCTGATATGGCAGCATCAACACAAGCGCCATACTCATTGCAATTGGCCTGACAGAAGCATTTCACCAATCATATGCAAGACATAAAACCAGAAATTCAGAAATATAATGACATAATTTTGATAAGACTCTTACCTTGTGCTTTTGCATTTCAACTCGAATAACATCTCGACTTTTAGTCTTCTCATCAACTTGATTCTGAGCATGCTTGATCTGCTCTTTTAAACTTCCACCGTCATGTCTTGGAATTTTGATCATGAAGTAGAATGGCATTTTCTCAACCATGACATTTTGGCAATCAGAAGAGCTAACTGCACAGCCTTCTGGTATAGAAGCTGAGGCTTCTCCTAGATTGTTCCCATCAGCAGCACCAATTTCTTGAGATGTTTTTCCATCACCATCAATGCTCACAAACTGATTTCCCCAGTTTTCAACATGTAAATCATTCTGAATGCAATTTACGGTTCTTTCAATAGAACTGACAGAGCCTTTTGGAACCTCAGATTCTGGTGCATGGCCCTCATCCTGAGGAACTTCTTTGGAAACCACTGATGAACTTTCAACTCCTGACTCTGCTTTCACAGCAACTGGATTCTGATCTGAATCATGCACACAGGCTTCTCTGTCTGGATCCTCAACTAAAACAATATTGCTACTAAAATATTTAGCAGCCTCTGCTGAAACTTCAGATTTTATATTCACCTCATCACTTGAGAGAGCAGAAACTTCTTCAAATTTAATGGCCACGGAATCAGTCTCAGGTTCTAGTTTTGCATTAATATCTGGGGAACTTGGAGTCATACCCTTCACAAGACAATGGCTCCCTGGATGCGTAACTTCTCTGTCGCTAAGAAGATGAGGATCCACACTGTCACTGCTATTAGTATCTAACTTTTTATCTATAGTTTCTGCTCTTGTTTCATATATTTCTGCATCATACACAGGATAAGAAGTACCGATGTCAATAACTGCTTCTGATGCTCCATCGATGGCAGGATTATCACTAATAACAGGTTTCAAGGCTTCAGAATTTTGACATGTAATATGGCTATTAGTCTCTGATTCTAACTGTACAGCAGGCACAGCGACATCCTCTTTTGGATCTCTAGTTGCATCATCATCACTTGCAGCTAGAAAGATGATGCCATTTTCAGCATCAGAAGAAGTCAACGTTTTGTTCCTGACAACCTCCTCAGAAGCACTGTTCACAAAGCTATTAACAACACCCATTTCTGCAATGCTATCTCCAGCATGACCAGCAGAAATCTTATTGCAATATTTATCAGACAAAGAGGCATCAACAACTTCGGCTCTTTCCAATTTTGCATTTGCCTCCACTGAACATGTAGTTGCTTCTAAATTCTGCTCCAAATGCACCCTAGATCCCTCTTGGGGATCTTTCAAAAGAAGGTTGTTCGTCAGCAGTTCCTTCCCCTGATCCAAGTCCAAATCATTATCACTTAGAGCGCCATCTCCAATTACAACTGGAGAATCTTGGTTTTCTTTCACAGTTGAGGGCAGATTCAATTTGCTTTCACCTTCAACGGCGTCCTCAGTGTTACCAGACTGATTCAGCTCTGATTTAGCAATGTCCATGCTGTTTATGACCTCTGTATTACCAGAATGATTTGGCTCTGATTCAGCAATATGACTACTGTTTGTGACCTCAGCCTTGCCAGACTGATTCTGTTCTGATACAGCAATATTCTTACAGCTTGCTACCTCAACATCACCAGACTGGCTTGGCTCTGATTCGGCAACATCAGCACTGCAAGTGACTAGAGATTCCTTAGCTACAGTTGACTCCACATTGTCTTTCTCCCCGGCTCTCTCATCATTAACACTAACATGCAGCGATTCATTTTCACTGTCAACATCCTCTGGAACATCTATTTGGCATTCCTTAGTCCCTTCTACCACTGCATTAGAATTCAATTCCTCATGCTCCACTACAATCCCCCCTTGGTCATCCATACAATTGATCTCATCTCCCACAATGTCATTCATTCCATTTGGAACTTCTACAGCACCATTCTCTCCTTTCTCATGATTCAAGGCGATCTCATGTTTCCCGGGATGAGCAGTATCCCCCTCTATAGCAGAAATTTTGGCATCCAGGACCGCATGATCAACCACCAATTCTGCAGCCTCATTATCAACTCTCACATCACAAGAACCGACATTGTCGATCAGTTCAGACTTGTCATTGAGATCCGCAGTGTCAGTAGGCTCATCAGCGACGGCATCATTACCACCAACAAATACATAGGAAGCATCAGGATCATCTTCCCGATCCCCTTTCCTGCTATCATTCCCGTTCTTAAACCCATTAGAATCTGCAACAGTTGTCGGCAGATCCTCACAGCCACTCATATTCAAATCACATTTGTCCTCGGTTTCAGTCGTTGAGACATTGACATTGCCATTCACATCCGCATTCATTGCTACGCAGTTGTATTAAATTCTCTCTCTCTCTCTCTCTCTCTCTCTCTCTCTACACTATACGATCACACAACCGACACACGAATCAAACACGCAACTAACGTAAAAGAAAATGTATAATTCAGATCAATAGACAATACTTAATCAACTAAATAATAGATAAGAAACAAAAGCATGAAAGTCTAGATCCTTGAGAGAACCGATACGCTTACATGAAACGTAGAAACGAGTACAGATCAGAAGGCCGATAATGCGATCGAAAGAGGGATCAACGTAATAAGCAAAGCAAATGTAATGTGGTGAATATGGATGTACGGATCTAAGGGTTTTGAGAAGAGAATTATGGGTGAGATTGAGAAAGAGGGGGGGAGGGGAGAAGAGAAGAGAAGAGAAGAGAGCTTTTAAAGGAATAAAAAAAAAAAATCCAAAAACGAAACAAACAGCTGGCGATAGGGAAGAAGAGAGAGTACTGTGTGCATAGCCAATCTGTTCGATTTGAACTTGAAAACAACCTCTTTTTTTTTTTTAATAAGAGTGTTATATTATTTTTACGCACATAGGGCCATATTTTTTTCTCTTAACTTAACTAGATAATGTTTATGTGTGAGAGAAAAAAAAAACGTATATAATTAGCAAATATAAATTATTTTTTTAAAAAAAGGGTAATATAAATTAAGGTTGGTAAATCCTAATAAAATTCTAATAATAGAAACCTACCTAATGTAAAATTAAGATTCCAAAATCCTAAAATTATCTATCATAAACTGTAAAAGGAATACCCACCACCGCGCACTAGGTATGTGATGACATCATCATCTATATCATAATTTTGATTTATTAATTATATTTTAACTTTTTTTTAAATTGAATTATATACTAACTTAAAATGTATTGTTTTTATTATTATATTTATTTATTTATTTCAAACTGAGTCTTCGGCGAAGGAGCAAGCTATTTTATGCCATTAGGACACTTGATCCTAAGCTATTGTTCTTATTCCTTTAATTGTAATTGAATCATTCAAATAAGATATGTTGATTGTCATTTTCGGTTTTAAGGTTTTTATTTCAAGGAAAAAACTAAAGACGTGTTTAGTTTGTTTTCCTTTTTTAGAGGCTCAAAATATAGTTTTTTTTATTTTTATTTTTTACTTTTAATATCTTCATTTTACTAAAAGAATAGAGGTATAATTTTTTTTGAAATTTTGAAAATTGTTTTTCACATAATAAGGTAAATATATATATTTTTTTAAAAAACATATTTGAAAAAAAAAATTTATAAAAAATTAAAAAAATAATCAATTAAATCAAAAAAATCTAAAATTTATTTTTAGAACTTTCAATAGCAATTCCAAACATCTTTTATATAGACTTTTTCAAAACCAACTTAGGCCATGACTAAAAATATATATGTATTTGAAAATTTAAACCTATTTATTTATATATGTACCAAATGTATATTTCTATATTAATCTCACATCATGTTAAAATAGAAAACAATTTTGAACACAAAAATTTGAAAAATAAAAATTTATTTTTAAAAAAACTCAAATGAACGTACATGCAACAGTACTAAATGCACCCTTAGCAGTTGGTTTTAGCTTTTTCTTTTCTTTTTTTTTTTTTAATAAAATGAACTTCATTAAAGCAAAGATAAGTCATTAATTAGCAATCAAAGCACCGAAAAACTCAGGCACTTGATGCTATGCAGTAGCCGTAGACAATCCAAGAGAACGTCTGGCCAAAGTGTGAGCAACAACATTTGCTTCACGTTTAACAAGGCTTAATCTATAGTCCCCGAAATCAGATAAGAGATATTTACAGTCAACTATTAGCAAGCCAAATAAGTTAAGAGCAATTCTAAGGTACACCCGGTGTACCATACACTGGTTACTTTAAAACTATTAGATTATAAACTTTTAATTTCATCCTTTGAAAATGAATGGTTGAGATTAAAAATTAATGATCCAACGGTCCTAAATTATTAAGTGTAATTTACACTAGATGCACCAAAAAAGTTAAACATTAGTATTTCGCAGCTCATCAAACAGGATATTTGCATCAATCTCGAAGATAACTCTGTTCAAAGACAAATATTTGTACCAATTGATAGCAGCTCGAAGACCAACTCCCGCAGCTTCCTTCACCTCACAGAGTCCTTCGAAAGCTTGAACAGCACACTGCATAAAATCTACCCCTGTCATTGCACAGCACCATTCCAATGCCAAAGGATCTGTTCTCAAAAAATAATGCTGCATCAACATTACATTTGGTCCAACCTGCCGGTGTGGTCCTTCTTTTCTTTTTTTCTTAAAAAATAATGAAAGAGCTATTGATAAGTTTTTTTTTTTTATATATAGCGTTTCAAATGAAAGTATAAAAAAAAAATTATCGAAATATAGTTCATTATTAGTCATTTTTATTTTTAATCTGTTAATTTAATCCAAAAGGATATTTCATTCCTAAAAGTTAACAAATTCTAAACCTATAATATAAAATAAATTTTAATTATGAAAAACTTAAAACAAAAAAAATATATAAATAGAATGTATTTTGATTAAATTTGTGATTTTATGTAAATAATTAAATATTTATTAATCAATAAAAATAATAAAAGTTTATTAGCTTTTTACCTCCTCTGATACGAAAGAAAAAAGTAAAATATAGTAGTATATACATGGTTGTGTTACATGTATGTTAATTTTGGAAGTTGACACATTTTCCTTATTTTCATTAAGAATTGAAGATTAATAATTTTGTGTAATATTATTATTTTAGTAATAGCGTGCCTTATAACCTTAATTATACTTTATTTTCTATACTTTGCCATTTGTTCCCTCTATATAATTATTTTTTAAGGTTTGCTGTTAATTGTTATTTTGGTACCTATCCTTTTTATAATTATTCAATTTTTTTAATTTAAATTTAATTTGTACACATATTTCTACAAAAAAAAATGAAATGCATAATTATTCATAAAATATAATATTTAGGTAAACACAATATATGATTTAAGCATAAATTAGTTTATGACTAGATTTTTCTGCAAATAAAGATAAAAAAAAATTCATTTGCAAATATGTTGATCGAGTTTAATTCAGTTTATAAATCTAAATTATAAAGAATAATTGGAAAATATTAATTAATTTTGTAATAAAGTAGAAAAGAAAAAAACAGGGAGTTTCCAGAAAGAGTGATATGACGGGGGATGAATTGATGCGAATGCTCCGTCCCCATCCCATGCCTGAAAGGAAAAAGGGAGAAAAATTGCAAAACGCGTGAAGCGTAGGAAAGAAAATTAAAGACAAGGACGTTTAGTATTGTAATTTACTGGGAAGGGCTCCGGAATAGGAGCATCAAAACCTCGTGAGAGAAGAAGGTTCATTTAAACTGATAAAGGTCCCTTTTTTTTTAGAAATTCAGAGGTAAATTATACTCACGGTAAGCTAATCCAATCATTAAATGGTTTATATTTATATTATATTTATTTTATTTTTAAATCAATAAACACTTACATAATATGTATAATTTATATAAAATTTTTGTCATTTGCGAAATGGCCTGTTACCATTTTTAACTTTTCTTTTTTAAATTATCGTTTTTTTTATCCAAATTAATTTTTGTGTATACATTTTTTCTTTGAACGCTCTTCTACTTTTTTACTTCTTCTCTATCTGTTATTTAAGACATTGTGACATTCACAGTATTGATGTGGAAAAGGTTGTTGTTTGTGCAACGATAGTGGCAATAAAGTGACAGTAGGTGACGTAATTGAAAATAGTATTTAGAGTTGGGATTGAAATTGTACGTAAAAACCTTCAGAATTTAATTGCTTGAAGCCGATGAATATAAATAGAGGAAGAGCAACCGATTTCCTTTTTATATTTTTGAAAATTAAATGGTACTATAGGTAGTTGAACATTTAAATTGAAAAGATAAATTGGTAAATAATTTATTGTGTTATGTAATTTCTTCTTCTTTGTTATTCTTTTTTTTTTTTGTGAAAATTACTAGAATGTTCACAAAGTATATTCAATATATTCTCAAAGTGTTCCCATTGAATTCCTATAGTATATTTCATGTGTTCTCAATGTATATCTAATATATTTTCAAGGAATTCCTGATAAATTTCTAAAATATTTCCAAAGAATTCTCTAGATATCCTCAAGGAAATTCCCAATAAATTGAATTTGATACTTAATTTGTGGTTAATGCTATTAGTTTGAGATTTTATAATTTTTTTTTAATTTAGATTCAATTATATTCTTCTTAGTTGTTATGTTTTTGGTAAAAATTGAACCAGAATGTTTTCAATATATACCCAATGAATTTCCAATGCATTCCGAATATATACTCAAAACTTAACAATGAATTGAATGCAGTTAGTTTGAGAATTTGTTATGTTTTAATTTGGATTCAATTTTATTATTCTTTTTCTTATTTGATGAATTAATTTTTTTCTTATTTTTTTTAAATTGAACCAATATATACTTAAGGTATATCGAATATATTCTAAAAATATATTGTCTGGACACGTTTTTTTGATGACTTTTAAATTTAAATACTGCTGTAATTATTTTTGCATATTTTCAGTAAAATTATAAAAAAAATTTAATTGCTGATAATTATCTAAATATTGTACCATTTTCTTCAATTTATGTAAAATTCCAAAAAAAAAAAATACCATTTGAGTTTCTTTTAAGAAAAGCAATTTGCTTAATCGAAATCCATGTATAAATGGATAGTCTTAAATTTGAAGATTTTTTTTTTTTTTGGCTTATTGTGGAAGATAATTTTGCATTTAAAAAAGAAGATGAGATCACACTAGCTAATAATATAAACTATACATGTCAGTTTACAGAAAATAGAAATTTTGGTTGGCTGGTTTTGGTTAAGAGCATGAATCATCAATCCACAACTCAAATGTCAATCTCACAATGTTCTTTCAATGATATGCATCCCTCCACTTATGGCATGGCCAATCATGATACGGTCCTTAAGTCCTGGATGATAAGTTTTTTTGATAGATTAAGTCTATAACATGCATATATATTATTTAGTAATTAAATTAGTTGATAGATAATATGACATATTTAGTCTATTTAAAAATTTATTGTAACTGAATTGTGAAAATTATCCATAATGATCATGATTGTTACCTGCAGCAAACTCAGAGTAATTCACTTATTTTCATGAGAAATTTTTAGTTAGATTCGGTCTATAATATTATATATAGAATAGTTTAATTATATATTAATATATACTTAATTATTTTATTTATATTAATAAATATAAATATATGTTATTGTGACTAATTTATATATAGGATTCTTAATATATACGGATATAATCATACAAATCACAAGCAATAAAACTTTGGCATGAAATATACAATTGGACAATATTGCGCATGAGAGACATATAATAACCATATCATATCATACTATATATAAAAATTAGAATATGAGGGACAGATAAAATAACCATAAATTACTTCTATCCCAATTTTATATATGAATTTTAATAATGGATAAATAAGTAATTTAATAAATTAATATTATTATTTTAAACATTTAATTAATAATTTCGATAATCATCACAATGTTAATATTTGATTTTGTGCCATTGTTTATGAATTAGAAACGCTTAATCCAAAATTAAAAAAAAAAATAATTTATTTAATTGAATTGGATAAGGGATACATTTATGAATTAGAAACACTTAATCTAAAATAAATGATAATTATAGTTTTATTTATGATAAATAAGTAATTTAGAAATATTATTACTTTAAATTAATATTATTATTATTTTAAAGATATGTTCACGTTTATATTTTATTATGTTATGTTTAATATTATTATTTTGAAGATATGTTCCACTATATTTTATGTAATTATTAATCATAATCCAACTAAGTAAACAATTTCAACCCATCCAAATTCAATCTAATTTATTAATATTGAAAATTTTAATTAAAGTTCCTACTCATGCAAATTCAATCTACTATATTTTATGATTTTTTTTGTTCTAAAAACTTAATTTATTTAATTTAATTGGATAAGGATTTAACTTTTTAATTAAAACTTCAGTTTATTTGGTTCGGTTTGATTTATGAATGTCCAAAAACCAATTAAATAGAACCGACTTAAATTTATATATATAATATTAGATATAAAAATTCTACTTTATAATAATTTATTATGATTTATGGAAAGATAAGTATATGACTTTTAATACTAGACAAATTAGTAATTTGGATGATACTATTAAATTTAAGATAAACATAAAACTCTTATTTACTATTAATAAAATACTATCAAATAAAATGAAATTTGAGATAAAACTACATTATATAATTTACTATGAATAAAATATTATAATATTATATAATTCACTATAATTAAAAATCCAATATTTGATTAATAACTTCCGATAATCATCACAAAGAATAAATATTTTATTATTATGGGTTTGTTTACTCAATGTTAATATTTTTTTCTCTCGTTATAAAATTAAACACAATTTAGTTAATATTGGATAAGGATTATAATCCAACTAAGAAAAGGATTCCAACCCACCCAAATTCTAATAATTAATAATAAATTCAATATTTAATAATTACGTACAAGACACGTTACGTACAGATAAAATGACCGTAAAGTTCTTACTATTTCTATTTTGTATATAACTACTAATAATAGACAAATTAATAATTTGATGAAATTTAAGATAAACATGAACTCATATAATTTACCATGAATAACATACTATAAAATAACGAATCAAATATCAAACTGAATTAAGATAGGAGTTATGGTCTAATTGTTTTGAATTAGAATTATAAATTAATTTAAAAAAATTATATAAAAAATAAATAGTGATTAATAACGAGTTTAATATCTAAAAATAATGTGCAATGCATGTTAATGAAAAACTATAAATTTTAATTAGAATCAGATATCAAACTGAATTAAGATAAGAGTTATGATCTAATTGTTTCAATCAGAATGATAAATTAAATTTTAAAAAAATTATATAAAAATTAAATAGTGATTAATGATGAGTTTAATATTTAAAAATAACGTACAAAGCACATTAATGAAAACTAGAAAAAGTAAGTAAATTATAAATTTAAAATTCCAACATAAAATTAATAATTATATTACAAAAATTTAAAAAAATATAATCACATTCTAATGACAAATACTTATAAATAGAAACTCATTAAGGAACTTTGGTTAAAAAAAACTCATTAATATCCAATTTAAAGAAAAATAAAATAAATCAAAAACTTTATTTACTAATAAAGTATGAAAACGTAATAGTGATTAATGACGAGTCTAATATATAATAATTTACGTGCAAGACACGTTAATAAAAATCTAGTAATAATAATAATATATAATATATTATATATAAAAGTGGAAATAAGAGAAACAAATTAATTTATCAAAAAGTCAATCTGATTGTATTAGTTAATTGTATTAATTTTATCATTTAATAATTTTAATTTATAAATTCATAGTATTGATAATTTATTAATTAGAAATATAATTTTATTAGGATTAGGTGGAATGTAAAATCAGAATCAACCTATCAAATCCATCCATTGACCAAATTTTACTAAATATACTAGCATAGCCAACTTTATTATTCATTTTGAATATATTATAAAAATTTGAAAATTGAGAAAAATAAAATCAATCTTAATCAAGATAAGATAAAATAAATAAATATATAAATATATATATATATAATTGAATATATGTAAATTATAAACTTATAAAATATTAAATTAAATAAATTTATAAATTAATCATATAATGTATAACATGAATTTCTGTGTTCAAGATACTGAGTTCAATTTTTATAAGTTATTTGAAAATTTATAATTTTTTAATAATTTTTATATAGTTTAATAATTTATTTATTTTAATCATATATATAACAAGTTAAATTTTTAAAATTTACATGCATAGTATAATATAATTTACTTTTATATAAAATATAAAAATCAAATATAATTAACAACAATTAGCATTTATCATAATCATACTATATATAAAAGTGAAAATAAGGAAGACAGATAAATTTACCAAAAGCCAACTTTATTGTATTAGTTAATTAAATAATTTTTCATTTAATAATTTAATTTAGTAGCTAAAAATATTAACAATTTATTAATTAAAAGTCAGATTCTATAAAGATTAAGTAAATATATTATATATATAAAAATTCGTAGTGATTTAAAAATAAAAGTCTATTTTTGTTTAAAAAAATAATAGAAAAAAATACACATGTTATCTTTTTTACTATATATATATATATCATAAAATTTCTTATTCAACTATTAAATATAATTAACAACTATTAGTATTTTTATTAAATGTTATTTAATTACATGATAATTAAACATAATTAAAATTAATTTATTGTATAATAATATTATTATTTATCTAATAATGGTGAGTCCAATTATTAAAAAATTGGGAATATGTAAAACAGATAAAATGATTATAAAATACTTACTACCTCTATTTTATATACTAATTTTTTTATTTACGTGCAAGACACGTGATTAAATATTGAACTCGTTGTTAATCGTCATTTTTTATATAATTTTTTGTTGTTGTTTTATTATTCATATATTAGATATTGGATTCATTATTGATTTTTATTTACGTGTGTAATGCCCGTAATTTAGATCTAGATAATAAATGTGTTTAATTACCGCAATTAATATTATTAGAGTCTAAAGTTATGATTTAAAGGCTTCTAAAGTATTTAATTATGTTATGAGTGATTTAATTAAAAGATATAAAGTCGAGAAAAATTATAACAAAGAAGTAAAAGCCAAAGATTTAAGTAGATATTTGGCAAAAACAAGGAAGCACTAAAGGGACATATTTACCAAAGTATAAAAACTTTTCTTCTTCCTTCTTCCTCATTAACATCAATCTCAAAACATAACTTTTTCACTCAAATTCGTGCTCTCTCTTCACCATTCCATTCTTCTATTTTGTTTCACTCAAAAAAGCCAAAACTACTAAAAAAACTAAAGGAAAAACCACTTATATAGCCTAAAACTAGTTGGAAAATTAGAAAAAGAAAGTTGTTGGAACTAAATAAGCCATTTTCTTGGAGAATGAAGAATGAAAAAAAGTTAAACACCTAAATCCACCTTATCTTTAGCAAAAAATAAGTAAGTGAAGCTAAAAATCATATTTTCTTATTATTTTCTTTTGTTTTCTACCATTTTTGTGCTTGATGGAGACCAATTTCATATGAGTTAGTTTTTTAGTCAAGCCATGGTTTTGAAGAGTTAAAACTTTTCTTTTTAGAATATAGATTAGTTAAAGAAGAAACTTAACATGAATTTTGAGTTAAAAAAGATAGTTTAATAAGTAAAGTTAGGTTTATATTTAAATAGTAGAGTTATGCTACATATGTTTATTTTTTGGCTTAAAAGATGCATGTTGATGTCTTGTTAGGTGATAGAGAGGGTGGTGGAAACCCCCAAAGGGAAGAGCAAGCTTGAGGATTAAGGTTTTTGATATTCCATTTAAGGTTAATATATTTATGCATGTTTATTCCTAAACTCATATCATTTACATTTTAAAAATGGTGGTTGTTATGTCTTGAGATAATGATTAGCATGATATTAATGTTGGAAATGATAATTATAATGATTTATTACTATTAGAGATATCTATGAATTTAATCTAATTTTTGGTAAAATATTGTATTTTGTGATGTTGCTATAATTCTTTAGAGCAGTCTTGATTCCTTTAGTTATAACTCATGTTATAGAATTTGGATTTGCACGAAATAAATTGAAAATAAAACTATACATATATGGCTAAAACTTTCATGAGAACATGGATATAAATTCTGATTGTAAGTAGACCAGAAATTGGCTACAAAAGTTGGATATAGAACTGTCCTTAATATTTTGAGCAAATTTTCAGTGAACAACTTGTGGTTTTTGAACTATAACTTATGTTATAAAATTCAAATTTATGTGATTCTTATTACATATGAAAGCTAAAACTTCTTATAAGACCATGATATTTAATTAAGTTCTAAAATAGGTGAAAAATGCATTCTAATATCATGACTGAAATATGCTATGAAAGAAATATTATGAATTTGGTCTCTTAAATATTGTATGACATATATATATATATATGCTAAATTGTTGGAATTTTCCTTCTTTGCACTTAATTGTATATTTTATATGAGGTTTGTAAATATTAATAAAGTAAATTATGACATACGATATACAAGTATGGAATGAGATAAGATTACAACCTATCGTATTAAAAGAAATTATGAATATGTATAATTACTTATTTCTCTTATAAAAACGAGACTTATGATAAATGACATGTCATTTATAGTCTTTTACGGTACCGTATAAAACTTTTATATGATTTTTAATTATTAGGCAAGGTGGCTTAAGTTTGGAAAGTGCTTTTATCCATTATGCTAGCAATTTAATCATGTTATCAAGTCAAGGTGGCTTAAGCTCGGAGAGCGCCCTTGACTTAAGCTCGTGACAAGCATAATTACATAAATATACAGACAGGTGAATAGGATGGCTTAAGCTCGGAGAGTCCTCCTATTCACAACTCGTTATCCAGTTAATCCGGTTTTTGAGTAAATGAGCTATTGGCTAATTAAATAAGTTAAATAAAATGGAAATGACCACTTGTTATATGATTATTGAATGTTTTATAAATATGTGGCACAAAATGTATAACATCCTTAGGTTTAGCTGATTGTAAATAATTTATAGTTAATTATCAATATTATCGACATATTCATTTTGATTATCATATCATTGATATATGTACATAATTTGATGATATGAGACAAATACGTTATGTATGTTATTAAATGATTACATAATTTTGAGCATAATAAACAAAATAAATATGAAAAATAAATATATTATATTAGTTGATAAGTATGATTTATGTATATGATTATGTTGTATATCCAATATGATTATATATGTATTGATGCATAGTTGTATCATTTCAAATGTATATTTTATTACATGTTGAACATTATTTTGGCTTGAGCATGATATACATACGATATGTCATCTCATGGTTGTACAAATTTATATGCATATATGTACCACTAAGCATTAGGTTGCTTAGCATGTGAATGTTTTTGCATGCAGGTTTGAAGCCAATAGATAGAAAAAGTTGATTGAAAAGAAGAAAGCTCATCAGAGATTATAGTACGGATTTTTGGGGTTGGTGATATCATGATAATTTTTTTTTATTATATATCATATGTGATATGTGTAGTTGGTTTTGTATATGTCTATTGGATTAAAAAACATATATTTATTTATGATACAGTTCTGTAAACACTTAGCCAATTTAGCTCAAACTAGATTTATTTTATTGGATGAATGATATTTTTATGCATGATATAAGATATGAATTAATATGTTAATATGATAACATGAAAAATATTTGTAAGAAAGAATGTTAAGAGATAATAATATAAGGAAAAGAAAAAATTTTAATTTTCACAAGTTTTCAATAACGGAAAGTCTATAACACTTGTTTATATAGTTAGTTTAATCCTAATTATATGAGAGGGTGTTACAACGTGCTTTATATGTAATTATTAGATATTAAACTCGTCATTAATCACAATTTTTTATATATTTGTTTTGTTTTTTATTATTCATATATTATATATTGGACTCATCATTGATTTTTATTTACATGCTTTGTATGTAATTATTATATATTAAACTCGTTATTAATCACAATTTTTTACATAATTTTTTTATAAAAATAATTAATGACAGTATTTGCACTTTTGTGACGAAACCTTCTAACATTGTAGATTGATTTTTCTTGTTGTGATATGCAGTCTTTATTTTTTTAACCTTCAGTTCTTAATATTTTTCATTTAATTATTTTTTTCTTTTTTTAATATTATTTATCTGATTTTTTTATAAATAAAATATATTTACCAGTCATAATGAAATTTGATTTCTAATTAATGAATTATTAATATTATTCTCTAATAAATTAAATTATTAAATGATAAAATTAACTCAGTTAATTAACATAATTAGATTGACTTTCTGGTAAATTTGCATATCTCCTCGATTCTCACTTATATATATATATATATATATTATGATAAACTAATTTAAAGTGAATAATTTTATTTGATTATTCTTAAATAATCCATTTTAAATTAATTTAATACTTATAATAGCTAGCATCAAATTGATGGTATTTAAAAACTCAATCAAATAAATTTTTTATTAGTTATCTATTTTTTTATTTTATATATAAAATATAATTATCTAGTTTTAATATAATTGAACTTCTAATTAATGAATTATTAATATTATTCACTAATAAATTAAATTATTAAATGAAAAAATTAACCCAAATAACTAATACAATATATAAAATATACTTATCTTATTCTAATAGAATTGAACTTATAATTAATAAATTATTAATACTATTCACTAATAAATTAAATTATTAAATGACAAAACTAATTTAAATAACTAATACAATCATGTTGGCTTTTCGATAATTTTGCATGTCCCCCACTATCACTTTTATATATAGTATAATAACTCTTAATAATAGATAAATTAATAATTTGGGGGGACGGACAAAATGATTGTAAAATTCTTACCACCTCTATTTTATGTAAGACTCTTAATATTGAATAAATTATTAATTTTTATATGAGTTATAATACTAGTTCAATATTTAATAATCACGTATAATGCATGTTAATAATTGTCTCGACTATTAATCAAATCATAATATATATAAAAATTGGAATAGGGGGATAAAGTAATCTTCGTATAAATTATAATATGAGTTCAATATCTAATAATCACGTATAACTCACGTTAATTATTACCTAAACTCTTAATCAAATCATAACATATATAAACATGAGAATAGAGGGATAAGCAAAATGACTGTAAAATATTTGTTATATCTATTTTATATATGATTCTTAATAATAGACAAATTAATAATTTGATAAAATTTGAAATAACATGCACTATTATAATTCACTATGAATAAAATATCATTATAAAACGAAATAAATTAATAAAAAATAAAAATATATATAAAAACCAAATGGTTATTAATAACGAGTCTATTATCTAATAATCACATACAATACCTCTATTTTATATATAACTCTTAGTATTTGAAATAAATATTTGTCTTTATCCCAAATATTAGTAGCATTAGGATTTTATCAACAGATAATAGTTTTATTAATATTAAAATGAAGTTAGCTTATTAATATTATTGTGACATTATAACTCTATATTTAGCTCAATCATTAATTAGTTAATTAACATTCCAAATAAGATGAAACAAATTAATAAAAAATACAAAAAAATACAAAAATCAAATGGAGGAATCTAATATCTAATAATTACGTGCAAAACATGTTAATAAAAAACTAGTATATATAAAAGTATGAATAGGGGGATGACAAGCAAATTTATCAAAAAATCAATATGATTTTATTAATTAACTGAATTAATATTGTCATTTAATAATTTAATTTATTAGTAAATAATATTAATAATTCGTTAATTAGAAGTCCAATTCTATTAGGACTAGATAACTATATTTTATATATAAAATATTAAATAATTAACATTAAAAAGAAAGAAAAAATAATTTAATAAAAAAATATTAGAAATGCACGGTAAAAAAATAATGATAACATACTGTTATTTAAAGTACAACAACAATGATTACTTGGTATATATTGAATTTATATAATAGTAAATTTAAACTAAATTACAATCATGTACTTAATGTATAATATGAATTTCAAAATACCAAGTACAATTCTTATAAGTTATTTGAAAAATTATAATTTTTTAATAATTTTTATATAGTTCAATAATTAATTTATTTTAATTATATATATGACGAGTTAAGTTTTTAAATTTATGTATACAGTATAGTATAATTTACTTTTATATAAAATATAATTAACAATCATTAGTATTTAATCAGATAATTAATATTAAAAAGAAAAAAAGTAATAAAAAATATTAGTAATGCATGATAAAAAAATATAATGGAAGAGATAATTTGTATATAGTAAATAAATTAATAACTATAATGGGCCATATAATTAATAGACAAGATAATTTAGCGTGATGTTTTTATATATAATATGATAAAAGAATAAAATATAATTAACAACCATTAGTATTTAAATTAAATGTAATTTAATTATGTAACAATTAAAAGTAAATAAAATTAATTTACTGGATAATATTATTATTTATTTAATAATGATTTATCTAATTATTATAAATAACGTGCATCGTATATGAATGATTGAAAATAAAGGAGATAGACAAAATGACCGTAAATTACTTATTATATCTATTTTTATATGGCTCTTAATAACGGATAAATTAGTAATTTGATGAAATTTGAAATAAATATGCACGGTTATAAAATATCATACTAAGACAAAATAAATTAATAATTGAGCAAAGGGATCTTATATTTCAATTTGTAATAGCCTAAGCCTAATTAGTATTTGTGGAAAGTTGCGAGGGGAACAGACCAGACCAGACCACACCACACCACTTACATTATTTTACTAACAAGTTATAATAATTACTTGTATTTCACTCTTACATCTAATTTACCTTTTGTTTCTATATCTATATATATAAACAGAAAAGCATTAATTGAACAAAATCCTTAAAAGTAATATTCACCAAACTTAGCCATAAAGTGCGGAAATTTTGAAGCATATTCCAAACCAAATCCCTCCAATACGGCACGGTAGCACATGGTTGGAGCAAGTGATGAGGCTTTGAAACTTTAATTAGGATGTCCAAGTAGCAGATATTGTGCCACAAAATTGAAACATCAAACATGCATGGAGTAGAAGCAATATTCCCACATAGAACTTTAGGAATCCCATTCTCATTACTGCATCTGCTTTCTAATTCACCCCCTCAATAAATTCAACTTCCCTTTTATTATGTGCTATGTTTGTGTTTTGCTTCTTAGGCTGACCAATGTAAGTAATTCACTCTACTTTTCTTAGATAGATTAAGTTTATCATATTATTTATAAAACCAATCTAATTATTAAATGATATGTATGCATATTTATACTTACTTCAACTATTAGATAGATTAAATTTATCATATTATTTATAAAACCAATCTAATTATTAAATGATATGTATGCATATTTATACTTACTTCAACTAAATGACATGTAAGCAATACCATATCATCTGTATATCAATCCAATCATTAAATGATATGTATACATACTGTACTTACTTCAACTAAATGACATGTAAGCAATTAAATACATGTTATTCAATGATTGCATTCGTTTATAAGAATTTCTTGCTGGAGTAATATAATATAATTATCAATTTTTATTTTACAAATTATATTTAATTTTTAACTTTTAAATTATTAAATACTTTTAAATTAATTACTAAAATTTTATTTTATAAGAAATTATGTTTGAATGGATTTATTTTCCTTTTAGATGATATATATATATATATATATTTGAATTTATTACACTATGTGATTTATATAATATCATCCAATTAAAATTACAAAATATAAAGAAAAATATGACATTTAATCATAAGTGCATTCTATTTTGGATAATAATGTAGCGGCTAAGGATAAACTATAAACCTGTAAAAATATATTAGAAGAATATTTTTGCTATATAAATTAAAATTCAAACTTGAAAAATATTAATATTACAAATTAAAGATGAAATAGATTATTTTATATTGGTGTTAAGTTAAGGGACATATGTGAAATTTACCCATATGCCATATATCATGAATTTTTTAAGTACCGGCAGCCCATAATCCAGGCGGAAGTTGGAATTTTGGGTCACACCTCCAGAGCCCAAACAAGCCCTCCAGAGCCTTGTACTCAAAATAGAAAAATAAATTAAAATACCTAGGTTTTTTTTTCATACAAACGGTGTCGTTTGTTTGAAGATGTACATCCAATTGCCGAGGCTTAAGGGTGTGTTGGCGGTGGCCATTTGCATTGCTGCTTCATCGAACTCTATATTGGACGCTAGAGAGTGGTGAACTAGTGCTATCGTCGGTCTGCGCATTTGAATCCCTTGTTTGGAGAAGAAGGGAAATAGCCGAACAGAAGAAACAAGGAAGCAAGGTGCTAAATACTTGTCTACCGAGGGGTTTATCCTCCCAAGTAAGTTCGCCGTTTCTTTTCTGCATCTCTGTTTATGTTCCTCTTGTTGTTTTAGGCATCGAACCCTATTTTCATACGATTGTATTAGGGCTTGTGTTAAAATTTTGGTAGAGATGTGGAAGGTATCAAAATATGATAGCCGTGTTTAACTCGTTAACAAACAATCCCAAAGCAGCATAGTTTCATACTTCATCGGAAACCCTAAATCCTTTTCTCTTAGTTGTTGGATGAAATTGTGTGATTTTGTTTTAGTTTTTTTGGTTTTTTTGTTTGTCTCTAGCAAATTCTTTGTGTGAAACAATGCCAATCAAATCGCTTGTTTATTTACAGCATCCCATATATGTATATGCGTGTGTGAGTCAGATTTGAAGCCCTTCACGTGAGAGAAGCTTTACTTTTCATTCTAAATGATCAAAGCAACACCTGTGATGCAGCTTTTTCTTTAGCTGCTTTAATCTTTAGGTGCATTACTGTGGCACCGAGCAACCAAGTGTTAATATATAGGATATAATTGGTTATTATCGAATTGCTGTTTATGTGTTTACAGTCATTTTATTTTTGTGTTTTGCTTCCTTTTTTTTCCCCCATATGCTAAATCCTATACTTATAGAAGTAGTTTCTAAGAGATTATGTTTTTTTTTATGAACTTAGGGTTTTGAGAGCTCAATGGCGCATCTAGGTGGTGGTGCTGAGGCACATGCCCGATTCAAGCAGTATGAGTACCGAGCCAACTCTAGTTTGGTCCTTACCACTGACTCACGGCCACGTGACACCCATGAGCCCACTGGTGAGCCTGAGTCCCTCTGGGGGAAGATTGATCCTAAAAGCTTTGGTGATCGTGCTTATAGAGGCAGACCTCCTGAGTTAGATGAGAAGATTAAGAAATCCAAGAAGAAGAAGGAGCGAGATCCACTTTCAGAGCCTGTCCCCAGTCGTCAAGCTAAAAAGCGCCGCCTGCGGGAGGAAAGTGTCCTTACTTCCACCGAAGAAGGTGTTTACCAGCCCAAAACCAAGGAAACTAGAGCTGCTTATGAGGCCATGCTCAGTGTCATTCAACAACAGTTGGGTGGTCAGCCTCTCAACATTGTTAGTGCAGCTGCTGATGAGATTTTAGCTGTCCTAAAAAATGAGGTTGTTAAGACCTCTGACAAGAAGAAAGAGATTGAGAAATTGTTGAATCCTATTCCCAATCATGTGTTTGAACAGCTTGTTTCCATTGGTAGGCTCATCACTGATTACCAAGATGGGGGTGATCTTGCGGGGGCTGCTGCTGCTAATGGTGATGATGCTCTTGATGATGATATGGGTGTGGCTGTTGAGTTTGATGAAGATAATGAGGATGAGGAAGATGAGAGTGATCTTGATGTTGTGCCTGAAGAAGAGGAGGAGGAGGAAGATTTGGCAGAACCAAATGGTTCTGGGGCTATGCAAATGGGTGGTGGAATTGATGATGAAGATATGAGGGAGGCAAATGAAGGCATGAGCCTTAATGTGCAAGACATTGATGCTTATTGGCTTCAAAGGAAGATCTCACAAGCTTATGAGCAACAGATTGATCCACAACAGTGCCAAAAGCTTGCAGAGGAGGTGCTAAAAATTCTTGCTGAGGGAGATGATAGGGAAGTTGAAACCAAGTTGCTGGTGCATCTACAGTTTGAAAAGTTTAGCCTCATTAAGTTTCTTTTGCGTAATAGACTAAAGATTGTGTGGTGTACCCGTTTGGCAAGGGCTAAAGACCAACAAGAAAGGGAACAAATTGAAGAGGAAATGATGAGTTCAGGTCCAGATCTGGTAGCAATTTTGGAGCAGTTGCATGCTACGAGGGCAACTGCAAAAGAGAGGCAAAAGAACTTGGAGAAGAGTATAAGAGAAGAGGCTCGCCGGCTCAAGGACGAAAGTGGTGGAGAGTATGATAGGGATAGGAGGGGGCTAGTCGATATGGATACCGACAGCGGTTGGGTGAAAGGCCAGCCGCAGTTGCTTGATCTAGATATCATTGCTTTTGAGCAGGGTGGTCTTTTGATGGCAAATAAGAAGTGTGATCTTCCAGTTGGTTCCTACAGGCATCAAAGCAAGGGTTATGAAGAAGTTCATGTGCCTGCCTTGAAGAAAAAACCAGTAACATCTGACGAGAGGCTTGTGAAGATAGGTGAAATGCCAGATTGGGCACAACCTGCTTTCAAAGGGATGAAGGAGTTGAACAGAGTACAGACTGGAGTCTATGAAACTGCCCTTTTTGAGGCAGATAATCTCCTCCTGTGTGCCCCCACTGGTGCAGGAAAAACTAATGTAGCAGTCCTCACCATTCTTCAGCAAATTGCCTTGAACAGGAATTCAGATGGTTCATTCAACCATAGCAACTATAAGATAGTGTATGTGGCACCTATGAAAGCTCTTGTGGCTGAAGTTGTTGGTAATTTGTCCAATCGTCTGCAAGACTATGGTGTCAAGGTTAGGGAACTGAGTGGAGACCAGACACTGACTCGCCAACAAATAGAAGAAACACAAATAATTGTGACTACTCCTGAGAAGTGGGATATTATTACCCGAAAGTCTGGGGATCGCACTTACACCCAGCTTGTGAAACTTCTTATCATTGATGAGATTCATCTTCTTCATGATAATAGAGGACCGGTTCTTGAGAGTATTGTAGCTAGAACTGTTAGGCAAATTGAAACAACGAAGGAACATATCAGACTGGTGGGATTATCCGCCACACTTCCTAATTTTGAAGATGTGGCCCTGTTTCTGCGGGTTAATGTTGAGAAAGGACTCTTCCATTTTGACAATAGTTACAGACCTGTTCCTCTTTCTCAACAGTACATTGGAATCACAGTGAAGAAGCCACTACAAAGGTTTCAGCTGATGAATGATATCTGTTACGAGAAGGTAATGGCTGTAGCTGGTAAACATCAGGTTCTTATTTTTGTCCACTCAAGGAAGGAAACAGCAAAGACAGCTCGAGCCATACGGGATTCTGCACTTGCTAATGATACTCTTGGTAGATTTTTGAAAGAGGACAGTGCTAGTCGTGAGATTCTCCAAAGTCATACAGATATGGTCAAAAGTAATGACCTGAAAGATCTTCTGCCCTATGGTTTTGCTGTTCATCATGCTGGCATGACAAGGGTTGACCGCCAACTTGTTGAAGATCTTTTTGCAGATGGACACGTACAAGTGTTGGTTTCCACTGCAACTCTTGCTTGGGGTGTTAACTTACCTGCTCATACTGTGATTATCAAGGGCACTCAGATTTACAATCCAGAAAAGGGAGCATGGACTGAATTAAGTCCTTTGGATGTTATGCAGATGTTGGGTCGTGCAGGAAGGCCTCAGTATGATTCATATGGGGAAGGAATTATCATCACTGGCCATAGTGAACTTCAATACTATCTATCGTTAATGAATCAACAGCTACCTATTGAAAGTCAGTTTGTATCCAAACTGGCTGATCAATTGAATGCAGAAATTGTTCTTGGAACTGTTCAAAATGCTAGAGAAGCCTGCAATTGGCTTGGCTACACTTATTTGTATGTTCGCATGCTGCGAAATCCGACTCTTTATGGCTTAGCACCTGATGTTCTCGCTAGAGATATAACCTTGGAGGAGAGGAGGGCTGATTTGGTAAGCACCCTTAAATGGCTTTTCATGGTTTATTGGTACTTTGACTTTTGACTATTTCTTATACACGCTACTTCTTTACTGTGAACTTTTGTTTATTTGTTCCTTTTCATGTGTTGGGAGAATGGATTGGACAGAGATTTAATTTATATATCTCCTCCTTTTGAATCTTTGTTCTGCAACAAGTAAATGTTTGACAACACCTTATCATTTGCTCCACTTTGGGTGAATATGCTTGCATTAAGATAATCATCTAATGATGCTATCTTAAGTTTGCTTATTTTGAATAACTATTTGACGAGTTAGTTATTGAGTTGGTATTACTAATTTTTTTTATGCACCTGTCTGGCCTTCTGCTAAAGTCAGTGTTGCATTTGTTTGACCCTTATGCTATGGAAGCAATATTTTTTATTGATAAAATTGGAAATTTTGACCCCATATTGCTTCTTATTTTAAAATGTTCAGTGACTTAATTTTCGCTTTGAACTTTTTTTCATGTTAACTATTATTAGAATATAATCTTTTTCCACTGTTCTTTGCAGATTCATTCTGCTGCAACTATCTTGGACAAAAATAATCTGGTTAAGTATGACAGAAAAAGTGGATATTTCCAGATCACTGACTTGGGTCGAATTGCTAGTTATTACTATATAACTCATGGAACAATATCCACTTATAATGAGCATTTGAAGCCGACTATGGGTGATATAGAGCTATGCCGTCTATTCTCGCTTAGTGAAGAATTTAAATATGTAACTGTGAGACAAGATGAGAAGATGGAGCTGGCAAAGCTTTTGGATCGTGTTCCTATTCCAATCAAGGAAAGCCTGGAAGAGCCTAGTGCAAAGATTAATGTTCTACTTCAAGCCTATATTTCACAACTTAAGCTTGAGGGACTCTCCCTCACATCAGACATGGTGTTCATTACTCAGGTTTGTTTCAACTAAACGTTCTTTTCTTTTTCATTTCAGTTAAATGCTGATTATGTGACATTTTATGTTTATTTTCTTAAAATTTCTTGTTCAGAGTGCGGGCCGTCTTCTACGAGCTCTTTTTGAGATTGTCTTGAAAAGAGGGTGGGCACAGTTGGCTGAGAAGGCTTTGAACTTGTGTAAGATGGTTAACAAGAGGATGTGGAGTGTCCAGACCCCTCTGCGCCAATTCAATGGAATCCCAAATGAAATCTTGATGAAGTTGGAGAAGAAAGATTTGGCTTGGGAAAGGTATTACGACCTTTCATCACAGGAGCTCGGTGAACTCATTCGTTTCCCAAAGATGGGCAGGACATTGCACAAGTTCATCCACCAATTCCCAAAACTAAATCTGGCTGCACACGTTCAGCCAATCACTCGTACTGTGTTGAGAGTTGAACTTACTATAACACCAGACTTTCAATGGGAGGACAAGGTTCATGGTTATGTGGAGCCATTTTGGGTCATTGTGGAGGACAATGATGGTGAATATATTCTCCATCATGAGTACTTTATGCTGAAGAAGCAGTACATTGATGAGGACCACACGTTGAACTTCACTGTACCAATCTATGAGCCCTTGCCGCCTCAGTATTTTATCCGAGTTGTGTCAGATAAATGGATTGGGTCACAAACTGTTTTGCCTGTCTCTTTTAGGCACCTTATCTTACCTGAAAAGTACCCTCCTCCAACAGAGTTATTGGACTTGCAACCGCTGCCTGTGACTGCACTGAGGAATCCATCATATGAAGCTCTTTATCGAGATTTTAAACATTTTAATCCTGTCCAAACTCAAGTTTTCACAGTTCTGTATAATTCAGATGACAATGTTTTGGTTGCTGCACCAACCGGTAGTGGGAAAACCATATGTGCTGAGTTTGCTATACTAAGGAATCATCAAAAGGGACCTGATAGTGTGATGCGTACCATATATATTGCACCTCTAGAAGCAATTGCCAAGGAGCGGTATCGTGATTGGGAAAGAAAATTTGGTCAAGGTCTTGGGATGCGAGTTTTTGAATTAACTGGGGAAACAGCAACAGATTTAAAACTGCTTGAAAAGGGTCAGATAATTATCAGTACTCCAGAAAAATGGGATGCTTTGTCTCGTCGCTGGAAGCAGCGTAAGTATGTGCAGCAGGTTACTCTAGTTATCATTGATGAACTCCACTTAATTGGGGGTCAAGGTGGTCCTGTATTAGAAGTGATTGTTTCTAGGATGAGGTATATTGCTAGTCAGATTGAGAACAAGATTCGAATTGTGGCTCTGTCTTCTTCCCTTGCTAATGCCAAGGATCTTGGAGAATGGATTGGAGCCTCCTCGAATGGTCTTTTTAATTTCCCTCCTGGTGTCCGTCCTGTCCCCTTGGAGATACACATTCAGGGAGTGGACATTGCCAATTTCGAGGCGAGAATGCAGGCTATGACAAAACCAACATATACTGCAGTAGTCCAACATGCCAAGAGTGGAAAGCCTGCTATTGTGTTTGTTCCTACAAGAAAGCATGTACGACCCACTGCAGTGGATTTGATGACATACTCTGGTGTGGATAGTGGAGATCAGCCTGCTTTTCTTTTGCGGTCCTCAGAAGATCTAAAGCCTTTTGTTGGCAAGATTCAGGATGAAATGTTGAAAGTTACATTACTTAATGGTGTTGGCTACTTGCATGAGGGCTTGAGTAGTTTGGATCAAGAAGTGGTATCACAGCTTTTTGAAGCTGGGTGGATTCAGGTTTGCGTGATGAGCAGTTCAATGTGTTGGGGAGTGCCATTGTCAGCACATTTGGTGGTTGTGATGGGAACCCAATATTATGATGGGCGTGAAAATGCTCATACGGATTACCCTGTTACAGATCTGTTACAGATGATGGGTCATGCTAGTCGACCTCTAGTCGATAACTCTGGAAAGTGTGTCATCCTCTGTCATGCACCTC
Organism: Balakata baccata; assembly: GCA_949630135.1. Taxonomy (NCBI): domain Eukaryota; kingdom Viridiplantae; phylum Streptophyta; class Magnoliopsida; order Malpighiales; family Euphorbiaceae; genus Balakata; species Balakata baccata. The sequence continues at coordinate 29,575 of CATIWF010012066.1, read as the reverse complement.
GCAAAGAATACTACAAGAAATTCTTATATGAAGCATTTCCTGTTGAAAGTCATTTGCACCACTTCCTGCATGATAATTTTAACACAGAAGTTGTTGCTGGTGTTATTGAAAACAAGCAGGATGCCGTTGATTATCTCACATGGACTTTCATGTATAGGCGGCTTACTCAAAATCCAAACTACTACAATCTACAGGGAACTAGTCATAGGCATCTCTCTGATCACCTTTCCGAGCTTGTGGAGAACACATTGAGTGATCTAGAAGCAAGTAAATGTGTAGCTATTGAGGATGACATGGACCTATCTCCTTTGAATCTTGGCATGATAGCGTCTTACTATTACATCAGTTATACTACAATTGAACGTTTTAGTTCTTCTCTGACTCCCAAAACAAAGATGAGGGGTCTTCTGGAAATTTTGGCTTCAGCTTCAGAGTATGCTCAACTTCCAATTCGACCTGGAGAGGAAGAGGTTCTTCGACGACTGATCAATCATCAGAGATTCTCATTTGAAAATCCCAGATACACTGATCCACATGTGAAGGCAAATGTACTACTACAAGCCCATTTCTTGCGGCAATCTGTGGGTGGAAACCTAGCACTGGACCAGCGAGAGGTGCTTCTTTCTGCCAGTAGATTACTTCAGGCAATGGTTGATGTTATTTCAAGCAATGGTTGGTTGAGCCTTGCTCTTCTTGCAATGGAAGTTAGCCAAATGGTGACGCAGGGCATGTGGGAGCGTGATTCCATGCTTCTACAGCTTCCACACTTCACAAAAGAATTAGCCAAGAAATGCCAAGAGAATCCTGGAAAGAGTATAGAGACGGTGTTTGATTTGGTAGAGATGGAAGATGATGAGAGGCAAGAACTTCTCCAGATGTCAGATTCACAGTTGCTCGATATTGTGAGATTTTGCAACCGCTTCCCGAACATCGATATGTCATATGAGGTGATAGATGAAGAGCATGTGAGGGTGGGAGAAGATATCACCTTGCAAGTCACTTTAGAAAGGGATCTAGAGGGGAGGACAGAGGTGGGACCAGTTGATGCTTCCAGGTATCCTAAAGCCAAAGAAGAAGGGTGGTGGCTTGTTGTTGGTGATACGAAGAGCAACCAGCTGCTTGCCATCAAGAGAGTCTCTCTCCAGAGGAAGTCAAAGGTGAAGCTTGAGTTTGCTGCCCCCTCAGAAGCTGGAAGGAAGTCATATACTCTCTATTTTATGTGTGATTCTTATTTGGGCTGTGACCAGGAATACAGCTTCACTGTTGATGTCAGAGAAGCAGGTGGTCCAGATGAGGACAGTGGGAGAGAATGAAATTGTATGTTTGGGATTTTTGCAGGCAACTTTGAGCATGGGATTAATTATTTAAGTGGTTTTTGGTTGCTGTATTTGCTTTTGTTCTATGACACCTGGTGATGTTAAGACTTAATCTGAAAATGTCGATGATGCAGATGATATATAATGATAGAATGTGAGTCTGCATATTTGGAAGAAAATAATAGTTGGTACTTGAGTTTAGATTCACATATTTCTTCGCAGTGGTTTGATTCTCCTAGTCATTTGTACTATGTCCTTTGAGTTGTTTAACAATTTGCTTTCCCTCAGCTACCTGCTGCAGGATTTATCTCCAATGCGGGAGCCTGGTAGTTAGCATTAGCAAGAGGCGCAAAATGACTCCATTGTGCGAGTTCAGGTAGACTAAGAGGCAGGATGAAGGAACTCGGGAGACGGAGTGGCTAATTTGTAGGTTTAGCCTTAAATGTAAAACATCCCTGGAGCCCATATCTTGGCTACTGCTGTTGGCATTTGGAATTCTTATTATATGCGATCAGATTTTAAATTGACTTAAAATGAAATTTACGGACTAGGTATAAGCAATCGTTCGCACTATATTAACATCAAATAAGAAATCATTCGAGGGAAAATAACGACGTGATAGTAAGTTTGTGCTAAAATTTAATAGTAATGAAAGGATAGAAGCCATAACAAACAGGGATTTCATTTACAACATGAGAAAGCTAAAAATATTGAAAACATGGCTTAATCTTCGTAAACGCGACACTCGTCTGATTCAGGATTATCTTGGCAGAAAAACTCGAGGGGATCCCTAGTCTCCAACTTGAGCCTAAAATCAGCCTTAGCTTGGCTCACCTCCTCCACCTCATCCCAGGCTACTTTGCACTCGTCGGAGTTGTGGTCTCCCTCGCACACCTCTTTGGCTTCCATTACCTTCCTCTCTATCATCTCCGTCAGGTGCCTCTCCCTCATCTGTGTCCCCTTGAACTTGGGTACTCCTCCCATGGCTTCCACCCTCAGATTTAAACCTCCTTTCTTAGTCCCACTTGGCGGTGGATTTGGCAAAAAAGTTTCAGATCGTCGCGAGAAAGATGAATAAAGAATCGATGTTTCTCGTGCTGGAGCGCTTAGAACTGCCATCAGAGTATAAGAGGCCATTTTCTTATCTTTCGATCGATCAAATGATTTGATTCGCAACCACACCACAGAAGCAAGTAACTTTTTCTTCATTCCCTTGTTCATATTGCACAGGCCCCAGGGATATGAAGGTAATTTTCAATTTAAAGACTAAAACTCCACGCATGATATTATTATTATTATTATCTGCGCATATTAAAAAAATTATTATTTTAAAAATAACCGTTTTTCATTTTAAATATAAAATTAAAATTAATACTCATAAAAAAAATATAAATTAATTTAAAAAATTGTTTAAAAATAATAATTAATTGATAATTTATTAATTCGTATAACAAAATATATGTTTACCAAAAAAACAAGGACGAAATGACTTGAATAACATTGTTATTATGGTGTTGTGCACTATACTATTACTATACATAGAACAGATTTAATTGGAAACATTATCCAGACACCAACAACCTACATTGGAGATATGCGATAAATTCAAAACAAATTGGCGAATGGGAGCTGTCCATTTTGTCGTCGTCATTATCAATCACTATTGACAGCAAATTATATTATAAATTCGATTCATATTACAATATGCTCTGTATAATTTTATTTCAGCTGGTAAGATATAAGCGGCTTTTCAAAGGTACTTTGGTTAATCCATTTTTCTCTTTATTTTTTGTTGTTATTTTTTACTGGCCGTTGGATTTGGTGGGATTCGCATTATTGCGCTATTATTAACCAACACTGAAATAGTCTAATACTGAAGCAATGGATAGTGTGCCTCTGTCTTCTTCAGTTCTTTTGTGGCTTCACTATTTCTCCTTTCACTTTCTCCATTAGTTTATTATTCTCTATTTTCTCTTGTTTTTTTTGTATTTTTTATGTTATTTTATCTTGATTTATTATTTTTCGATTCAATTTATCTTGTTTTGAGTTTTTTAAAAAAAAATGATTCAATGGATTCATATCTATAAATAAAAAAAATCTATTAAATTAAATACACATAAATTAAATGAATTTTTGCTAATAAACTAATGAAAATTTTTTATTAATAAACTAATGAATCTTTTAATTTATTTATAATGAATCTACATGTTATAACAAATGATTTTTTTTATTGCGTTTTAAATTTTTTTTTAAAAAAATTCAATAGATTAATGCTTACATATCAAAAAAAAAAAATATTCATTAAATTAAATACACAAATAAATGAAATAAACCTTTACGAATAAACTATTGAATCTTTACTAATAAAATAATGAATCTTTATTGATAATTAACGAATTTTTACTTTATTTCTAATGAACCTACTATTTTATAATAAATGAATAGGTTTCAATAAAGTAATGAACATTTACTTTATTGCGAATGAATTTTTTACTTTATTGCTAATAAACTTACAGATGTTAAACTATAGTTTACTGAAAAATTAACATATAATTTACAAGAAATAAATATTTATTAATAAACTAACGAACATTTATTTTATTAGTAATTAACTTACAATTTTAATAATAAATGAATCTTTCTTAATAAATTAATGAATATACTTTCAAACATATAATGAATATTTACAAAATTATCACCGTGTATTTAATATCTGTGTAAGTTTATTTTATTTATAAAATTATTATCGTCTTTTACATGCATGATAAATTATTGATCCATAATATTATATGGACTAAGATACATGATATAACAATCCATTATTGGCCAGTGAGGTTGCTTCCTCAACTTTTTGAATTTTTTACACAAACTGCTCTATTAGTTTACTTAATTACTGAAATAACTTTAAGATAAAAGATATATCATTCTCCGTAACTGAACATATATGTTTTCTCATAATACCTTTTTATCCTTCTATATAATAAATAGAAGTTACTATATTTAAAATATAGATTAAGTTTCAAAAATAAAAGAATCAATAAAAATCTTTGAATTTGTTTAAACTAACATTATCATTACTGAAATTCACCATTAAAATTTGCATAACACTATGAAATACATGTTTACATAAACATAAAAACTTCAAATTATATATTTATTTAAATCCCTAAAATTAAAAAATCATTAATTATATGAATTTATTTAAAATAATTTAGAATTACTACCATACATGTTTTTTATTTGTCATTTCCTTAACAAAAATTATTCATAATTAATATTAATAATGAATAATTTTTGTTTATACAGATTAAGTTATATATTTATTATATATAAGTTATATTGATGTTATATGATACGAAATGCTGCACAAATATTGCATTTCAATTAGTTTTTGTCACACAGATCAAGTTATACATTTGTTATATGCATGTTATATTGATAATACAAATCCTGTACAAATATAACTTTTTTTAATTTTTATGATTTCAAATTTTTAATTGCCTAGACATTATCTCAAGGTTATATGTAGGTTATATTAGTTTTATATAATATTAAATCCTGCACAACTTATAATACACTCGTGGTTCAAACAAAATTATAAACAATTACTTGGCTTTTTCTAGCTTGTCATGCTAAAATTAATTGAAGCTAAATTTCAGGGCTAATTGCACAAATGATATAAATTCTTATCACTTTGTTACAAATTGTTACCAAACTTTTCAACAATGTTACAATTTGGTAACAAAGTCAAATTTCTAGTAAAAAAAGTTGTCATGCTAAAATTAATTGAAGCTAAGTTTCAGGGTTAATTGCACAAATAATATAAATTTTTATCACTTTATTATAAATTGGTACCAAACCTTTCAACGATATTACAATTTGGTACCAAAGTCAAAATTCTAGTAAAAAAAATTGTCATGCTAAAATCAATTGAAGTTAAGTTTCAGGCTAATTGCACAAATGATATAACTTCTTATCATTTTGTTACAAATTGGTATCAAACCTTTCAACAATATTACAATTTGATACTAAAGTCAAAATTATAGTAAAAAAAAATTGACATGACATGTTAACTGTTGATGTGACATGTCAACTGCTGATGTGACATGTCTATATAATGACTAATAATCTTGTTTGATTTGATACCAAATTGTAACATTTTTTAAAAATTTGATGTCAATTTGTAACAATTAAAATGTTTGATATCAAAAATTGTAATAAAGTGAAAAAGATCAATACCATTTGCACAATTATCTCTTAAGTTTCATAAATAATTGCAAGCCAAAATGAGAACTTTTTTTTTTTTTTTCATTCCTTAGTGCTCAGACTTGGCCAAACCAAACAAAAGAGTGAAAAAAAAAATGAAGAATATAATGACATTATCCATTTCAATTCATTATTGCGGAGCTTTTTACTATGCCGCATCAGTAGAATTCATAACTTTGCCTCCTTTTGTCATCTTCATCTTGTAAAGAGAAAAAATGAATAATTATCTATTTATCTATCTCTATCTCCTTGAAAATTTTCTTTTGAATAATGATGATGATCAAGTCTACTGCTTGTGAATATTCAAGTCGATTTTCCGAACCCTTCCCTTGCTTCCTTTCCTATTGTCAAATCTAATTTTATAAGGAAAATCGGCAATCAATATTTAGATCCAAGGGTCGAATTTGGTTTGGAAATGGGCTGATATCAATGTTGTTGTGTAGCATGATTATAGAGATTAGATAGAATTTGTTAAATTTTAAAAAATAATTTCGGTATTTGTAAGGAAAAAGAAATTTAGAAGAGAGAAATAAAAATTCTTATCTATGTGTGAGTTGAGTATATTTTTAGGGATTAGAGATTTATTTATTTAATTAGTGACACTGGAAATTTTGAAATCTACAAAATAGATTTTTTAATTAATGAAATTTATTATTTGTATTATTGTAATTAGTATTAAAAAAATTGACACTTTATGTAATTATCTCTAGCTTTTTGTAGAAGCCCAAGCCCATTTCTCCCAACATAAAAAATTCGAACTCTATTATGGTAGGGCCATCAACGCTCTTCCTCAGTCGTCCTTAAATTAGCCAACGGCTATTTTCTTGTTTTCAAAATTCCCTTGGTTCTTTGTTTAAAAAAAAAAAAATCCCTTGGTTCTTCTTTCAAAAAAAAATTCCCTTAGTTCTCTACGGTTTTGTTTGCCAGTGAAGAAGAAGAAGAACAGCAGAAATGGGAGATATTCAGATAGAGGGATTGGATCCGGAGACACAATTTCTTGCCTCAAAAGAGGAGACTGGCTACGAATGGGAACTGTTCAAGGAAAATGTTAGGCCCTTGAAGAGAGGGCGTAATGTTCGGCTCTTGAATCATGCCCTCAAATCCCACACCCAAACTCAACTCAAGCAGTCTCTCCTTGACACTCGAAGGTCCTCTTCCTCCTCTTCTTATTCTCCATTTCTTTCTCTTCCATATATGTTGCATTTTTTTTTAAAAATTTTTCCTGATCGTATTTTCTTTATGTATTTAGGAAGTTGATTGAGGCAATTGATGAGTATAAAGGGGATGATCCTCTCCTCCCATGGCTCGAGTGAGTACTCTGTCCACTATTCATGCTTTATTTTCTTTTTTCTTTTATCAAAAGTAATTTCTCGGGCCATAGACTTAATTTTTTCCTTTTATCAAAAAGCAAGATTTTTACCTGACATATCTGATTGAGGATTTAAGGATCTTTCTCAATCTTAAAAACAAATTACCTCGCTTTAATATGTAGCCATTCCAATATGAAATCTCGCTCAATTCAGCTTTTGAAGCAACGTTAATTTGTTATCTGTCTGATCCATAGTCAAAACCTATGTGCCGTTTCTTTTATTTCTTCATGCAAATTTTCAACTTTAAATCTGATCCAGGATTATAACCCGTTACTGCAATTTTCTTGAAGATGTATTAAATGGGTTCAGGAGTCATTTCCACCAGGTGGAGATTGCTCAGGACTTTTAGTGATATACGAACAGTGTGTGCGTGCCTTTTGGCATTCGGATCGCTACAAGGACGATCTTCGCTACCTAAAAGTGTGGCTTGAATATGTAAGTTTTATTTTCCTATCCTCTTTAGTCTGCTTTATATTAAGGCTGTCTTATTTATTTTCTGGTGCCTATTTTAGAATCTCTCTCTGTTGATTCGTAGAGTTTCTTTACATTAATGTAATAATAATGAAATGCTTCAGGCTGAGAACTGCTTTGATGCGGAGGTCATCTTCAATTTTCTAGATGCAAATGAAATTGGCAAGTCACATTCTGCATATTACCTAGCATACGCTTTACATATGGAGTCCAAGTCCAAGACGAAGGTTGCGAATGAAATATTCAATCTTGGGATATCTAGGTAAGGCTGTCTAATTCATTACTTTGAGAACATATTGAGAAGGTTGGTTTTCTGCTATTTTTAATTTACCAAAACTCTCTTGATATACATTAAGACCTCAAGCAAAGGTCTAATCCTTTCTATTGTATTGTTATGAGCTTCTGTCAAGGGTTTGGCTACTCTATTACAACTTGATTCACATCTTAAATTCCTTAAATGTTGACCAAGATTTTATCAGCTTGGCGTTGTTGCCTTTGAAATGTACATAGTTTGACTAATGGGTCGTTGAGAGTGTAGATTTAGGTAGCATTTTCTCAAAGTAAGGTATTTATTCTGATTGTAAGCAGAATGCGCAGACCCCATCTAGTATGGGATTAAGGCTTAATTATATGTTGCTGAAGCAATCAATTTATTTGGAACTTCTCATCAGGAGAATTTTTTTTTTCAGATTAGTTATTTTAATGTAAAAATCATTTCCAAATTATCTATCTAGCATTAGATTCGTCACACATCCAACCAAAGCAGCCATTGAATAGTTACTCATCTTCAACAAGTTTAATTATTAATTTTTGGAGTTATTTGATAAAATTGCTTTATCTGATTTCTACTTATACAGGGATGCCAAACCAATAGAAAAATTGAAGGATGCCTACAAGGAATTCCTCATTAGATCAATAAGAAGACAAAAAATTGTCGAGGTATGCGCAACTTATGTGAAGTTATTTAATTGATTTTCATGTGAATGATTTATTGTTCTTGTTTGCTTTAATAGGATAATGAAGAAAATCACTTGCCAGTCCGAAGCTTTGGAACTGTATTGGCCAGTGAAGGAAATAGTAAGTTTTTATTGCTGTATACTGACCTCAAGTTTCTTAAGTCTAAAAAATGACACTTTCTTGTTTTCTAGGAAGACAAAATATGGAGAGTTCTGATATAACCAAGAACAAATTGAAGCCAGACAGGTGGGCATGTGGGATATTAAAGGAGTCATTAATCACTATGGATATAATATTTGATTTTTTTTTCTTTTTGGTTTTCACTGAACTATATTTCTGTTGTGTTATTCAGCCAAAGTAATATTATGGGAATACTGGACAATTTTATAATAAACTAGAATAAAATAACTTGTGAGTCTTTTTTATAACCAGCTTCTCTCAGGAGTACAAGAAGTTGCACATTGCAAATTTTGTGCATAATTTTCCTTATGGAATAAATTGACTTGTTGCATTGTGCTTTGATTTGAATGAGAACATGAAAGAAGTCTGGGATTTTCATTTGGAATCCAAATATGCATCTTTTTGAATGTTCTGATGCATGAATGTTTAGATAATTATAATTATGATCTTCTTCCATTTTGTTTTCTGTGTGCACTTGTTTTGTATTTCATGAGATATACAGAAAACTATATTGATGTCAACGTGTATGCTCTCAAGGAACAGTTATTTGATTTGTTTAGTGTCTCAGAAATGCACAATGAGGTGCACAGTGATTGCGACTCCATGCTTGTAGCTTTTGTTGTACCCAGATTTTGGTTAAATCAGTTTAATAACCTATCACCTAATTGTTCTTCCTATTTTAAAGGAATGGTAAAGACATATTTACTTATGTGTATTCACCATGCTATATATGGACGAGATATAAGCAAGCTACTGAGTTTTGATAAGTGTAATATATTGTCATATACATATTTCAGTTCTAATTTGCAGTTTGTTTTTGTTTCATTTTATAGGGCTCAAAAGACCCCTCTTCCCATTTATAAAGATTCGAACACCGATTTCATGCTAGTGCATCAACTTGGCAAGTCAAAAACAGATTTTAATCCGTGGAACAGTCTAGGAGCTCGAGCTGAGAGAAACAAAGAAAATAATGCAATACGTACCAAGTGGACAACTTGCAAGGTGCCTCTTTAAAAGATAATTACCTCACGTCAATTTCTCAATACAAGGCAGTTACATTTAACATATGACTTGTTTCAGATTCCACAAAGACCTGGGCCTAGGGCTGGAGGATCAACTGCAAGTGTCTGCATTGATGTATTTATTGACGATGAATGTTCGGAGTGAGTAATTTATTCTCCATGTCTTCTTTTATCTTAACTCTTAAGTCAACTGATGGTTTTGCTCTTCAAAATGGAATATGGTGTTTGTTTATATTTCATAAACTCCTGTATTTACTTATTATCAAAAAAATTTTATCGGATCTGACAGATCACATGATCATGGTGGCAAGTCTTCTTCAACTTTGCAGGTCAGAGGGGGTGATGGCCCGGACATCAAAAAGTAAGTTTAGCCACAACTTGCCTGGTATTTATGGACTCCTTGATAGCATTGATGACTTGAATTCTTATTTTTCACCATGTGCAGAGAAACAGAGTTACTGAGGGAGAACCCATTACGCAATTTTCCTTTGAACAGCCTTCCAAGATGATCAAATGAGTTCACACTTACTTATTTCTCGTGGTGTTGTAAACAGTCTGCTACTTTTTTGGCTTTTCTCTCTTGAGCCTAAGCTTAAGAATAGTCCATAAAATAACATAAAAATTCTTGAGGTGTGTGTACTTTGATTTTCTTTTAATCTGAAATTATTAATTTGTCATTCAGTCAGAGAAGTTGTCACAGTTCTTTTGGTATGGTTTGGAGATCTGAAATTCCAAAACAAGCAGCTGTGTTTTCACATGTGATGATACGAAGTGATAGTTGCAAGTTTTTATTGAACATACAAAATCCAGTGAGTGTGAAGATGCTAAACTCACACAAGATGCTCAAAAAAAAAATCATGTTGGGCCTGTTTTCCATAATTTATTTGCCCATCATTACATTGAATTTAATAAGCAAGGATTGGTGTTGTCAAATTCTTGTTTTCAATATAGCATGATGTTAACTCAAGGTTTAATCCATAAGAGCACGAGCCAATTGTAGAATAACAAGTGTTCTCTCGGAATCGATCTCATAAAGAATTACTGACTTAAATTCTTAATTATTCCAATTATCCACGCATATGAAATGCAATATAAACACTTTAATCCGTTTGATTTGAATTGTGATTAACAACTAATGTAATTAAGTTATAAATGAAATTACAAATTAAATTGACAATTAAAATCAATTGATAAAGCAAGTACTTGACTTCGCTCCCCCAATTTTGTATTTCCTTCCAAGCGTTAAATTTATAGAATTAATATTTTATGGTGATCATCTTATACATTAACTAATCAATTCAATGAATCAACTGATATCTAATTCAATTCTTATATTAGATTAAAGATGATGTGTCTAATAATCAAACCCTAACATTTTCATTGCTAATTCAATTATTGGTGGTCAATCAATCATTAAACTAGAAATTAATAAGGTGCAATTGAATTGAAATGGAAATAATAATTCATTAGATAAAATAATGAGAGTTTATTACAAAATTGAGTCAATTCTTATATTAGATTAAGATGGTGTGTCTAATAATCAAACACTAACATTTTCATTGCTAATTCAATTATTGGTGGCTAATTAGTCATTAAACTAGAAATTAATAAAGTGCAATTGAATTGAAATGAAAATAATAATTCATTAGATAAAATAATGATAGTTTATTACAAAATTGAGGTTGCTAACCAAACACCTAAAAATAATATAGCTTGACATGAATATCAAATAAATCAATATAATATCCATAGTCAAACTAAAATTACAGCATAAATATAGAAGAAGAAAGATTATGATGCTCTCTTGAATCACCAAATCTTGAAATTGGAGGATGATGGTCTCCAAACTTTCAAGCCCAAATCCAAGCAACCTTTAAGAACAAAAATAATCTCTTACTATCAATAAGTCTGCTAGAAATTTGAGTTCTACACCAATAAGTCCCTTGCACGTGCAGATGGAAAGAGTAAAAGAAGAAAATTAAATAAATCTCTAATAGTGGCTAACCTATTCCTAAAGAAAAAGATGAAATAAGTAGTCTCTTTTAGTCCTAAACTAAGTCTAACTCCCAAAATATGTTATTTTCCTTTATAGGAGTAAAAAATCCCAAAAGAATTGATTAAATTCGAAATTTGACAGTTGTGCATGATTCTGCAGTGTTCCAGGTGTCGTGTGGTCATGATAGATTAATACTATCTTGATGTACCTAGGTGTCGCGCCCGCAACAGTAGTTCATTGCTTGCATCTCATCACGAGCCCACAATGGCTGTTACGAGATCGTGATGAACCTCTCTCACACAAATCATCCTTTTGCTTCTTCAGACAACTCCAATGGTCTCCATTGGCCACCAAAATATCTTTGCAACTCAAATCAATAAACAAACATGCTTCTTTCCACCACCAAAACCTAAAAATATTAAAAACACAATTAAATATAAAATCTACCCAAAAATCACATGAAACAATAAAACTAGTCAACAAAAAATACCTAATAAAATTATAACAAATATCAACGCATCATAGAACTAACCACTTGCACCAAAATGAACAACTAATTTGAATAGGCTTAATTACCAAAAAAAAAAAAAAAAATTCACTTTTGCACTTTTTACAACCTTGGCATAATTATTTTCTAGTATACATTATTTTCAATTTTTTAACAAATTTATCATCCGGTAAAAAAAAAGGAATTTTGTGCTTATATGGATAGTAATTTTTTGGAAAAAAAAAATTGTTGAGCTAGCATGCCAAAGTGCTTAGTCAGCATAGGAAAACAATGTGTTTTGAAGAAACCTAACATATAGCTCTTCTTTTTAACCCCTCTTCTTCACATTCCTCCCCATCATTCTCATCACAAAACAAAATTGATTTATGTTTTGCAGCCCAAATATCAAATTAACTTCAAAACATTTCTTCTCTTCAACCCACAAGTAATTGCAATTATAAGGAGCAAAAAAAATTTTATACCAGCAATAACACAAGCTATTTTCATCCAATTCAAAGCCATTCCTTATTTGATCAATTTCGATCTTCTGTAAGATAGCAACTCAGTTGCTGACCAAAACGAAGAAAAAGAATAAAAACAGAAAAAAAAGCAAGATACTCAATTCAAAAAACCTAAAGGAATTTACAAAAATATGTGGTGAGTAGATTTAAAAACAACATTGGGCCAAAGAATCAATATCGAAGAAATTTTATATTCAGTTTCAATGTTCGTTAAAAACCGATATTTGGCTCTTCCTCATGTAGCGGTTCGGGATATGAGGTACATTTGGGCATAGCTGCAAAAAAGAGGTTTTGATGGGGCGGTTTTTTGATAAAGATAATACGATTATGGTTCCCTGCCCTTTATGTTGTGGGGTCCTTTTGGATCATCGATAGAGAGTGTAATTCGGTTTTCAGCAATAACCTTGTTATTTTTAGTAATTTTACTTGTAAATTTGGTTTAACCCCTTTGTTATTATTATAGATGCTAAGAGGAAAAAAAATATTTGCTTTAGTTTTTCGTATCTCTCTACAACTGTTGGGGTGGGTGCTTAGCCGATAGAGAGAGATGAAAGACTAAAGCTAAATGTTAGGTTTCTTTAAAATACATCGTCTCCCTTGTGCTAACTAAGCAGTCTGACAAACAAACTAAACACATTTTTTTTTTACTGAATGCTAAATTTGTTAAAAAATTGAAAATTATGTATACTAAAAAATAATTATGCCAAGGTGAGGTTAGGGTTGTGAAAAGTACAAAATATTGTAATTTTTTGGTAATTAAGCCATATGAATATTTTGGAAATTTTCTTAGTTTTCAGGTTTCTACAACACTTTTCATGCTCCTTCGGTTATAATTATTGAATAATATTCATTTGAATTAAATTCGTTACAGATCTATTTAATCATATTGTCATATACATAAATAACAATTGTTATATACTAGACCCATATCCATATAGCATTATAAACCAAGACCTATCACATGTGTAAAAAACAGTGATAATTTTGTAAATAAATCAAATTTACACATCTATCAATCACATAATGATATTTTTGTAAATATTCATCATTTTTCATTAAATAAAGGTTCATGAGTTTATTAAAAAAGATTTATTATGAATAAAGTAAATGTTCATTAGTTTATTGAGAAAATTTATTACGAATAATCTGAAAATGTTCATTACGAATGAACTAAAAGCTCACGAGTTTATTAAAAAAGGTTCATTACGAACAAAATAAAATTTCATCAGTTTATTGCGAAAGTTCATTGCTAATAAATTGAAATGGTTTATTATGAATGAACTAAGATCTCATTAGTTTATTGAAAAAAATTTATTAGTTCATGAAAAAAAGTTCATTACGAATAAAATAGAAAATTTATTAATTTAATGAGAAAATTCACTACGAATAAACTAAAAATTATGAAATGAATTAAATATTTATTAGTTTATTGAAAAATATTAATTAGTTTATTAATAAATGTTCATTTCTTATATTAATAAAAGTTCATTTTATTTCTCTATGTACTTAATTTAATTGATTTTTTTTTATGTGTTTTCATTTGTAGGTATAAATTTATTGAATCATTTTAAAAAAAACTCAAAATGTAACAAAAAATTGAAGCAAAACGCATAATAAATTGAGACAAATAACATATGAAATTGCAAAAAAATACAAAATAAATGTTGATTTTATTTTAAAATAAAATCAACATTATCAATAAACTAATGAATTTTCTATTAATAAACTAATGAACCTATATCAATAAATAAATATGTGTAAATTTGTTTTATTTACAAAACTGTTACTGTGCATCTCATACATATTTGATTCATGTTGCAATATGAACTGTGATCCACAATACAATTTAGTTATAAATAATTATTATTTTTCCATTCATGTACCGGGGCAAATCGAGGCAAATTATTTCACACCTAAGTGCATATAACTATATACTTTATGAAAGCTAACACATAAGTTTAATTTTTAAAATTAAATGAGGACCAATTTGTTTATGTTCATATATGTGTTAATGAGCCTTTGGCTCATATAGCTACATGTATTCACATGCATGCTATAACAATCCGCAAAAAGATAGATAGGCCTCATAAAAATATGGTGTGCACACTGGTAGTGGCTAATGCAGCTTTGGACAAGTGGGGGCTAATGTATGCTTAGTATGTGTATTTAGGAGTTTGGACTGAAACAAATTATATACCCTAAGTTAAATTACAATGATTCTAGAGATTTGGTTGGATACACTAGATATATTCTTTATTTTTAGAAATATATTATAAAATTTATCAAGTTTGATTTAACATTATAGTTATTCTATTTGTTTTTTCTGTTACATACAAATAAAATATCAAATTTGTCATTCATTTTTTTTAAATACCAAAAAAATACAAAAAAATGTCATAAAATTAATACCAAAATGTTAAATTTGTCATTTTTAATGTATTTTTAAGTTAACAAAATATCAAATTTGTAAAAAAAATATTATTTTTTATATTTTTTTAATTGATTAACATAATATTCTAATTGATTAATAAAATATTTCATTTAAAAATAACAAATAATTTTTTTAGTTATTTGAACTAAATTCGAAATACTGCATAATACATTTTTAAAAATGAAAAGATCGACTAATTTATTCAATCAAAACTCAAAAGTGTATTAATAATTTATTTTATATTATATATATTTATTTTAATATGAATTTGTAAATATGGGCTAAAGGACCAAGTGATATATATATATGTTATTTGATAAGTGAAAGTTTATTAAAATTGCTGAATTTTATCTAAATGACTTTTCAATAGTGGAATTAATGATATTTTGGCATCAACTTATCTATTATATTCTAGATATGCCACCTATTGATCAACATTTTCATTTTATAGGTATAAGTGAGCTCTTTAAGAAATTATTTCAATTGAAAAAATCAAAACTCAAAAGTGTATTAATAATTTATTTTATATTATATATATTTACTTTAATATGAACTTGTAAATATGGGCTAAAGGACCAAGTGATATATATATATATATATATATATATATATATATATATATGTTATTTGATAAGTGAAAGTTTATCAAAATTGCTTAATTTTATCCAAATGAATTTGATAAGTGAAAGTTTATCAAAATTGCTGAATTTTATCCACATGACTTTTCAATAGTGAAATTAATGATATTTTGGTATCAACTTAACTATTATATTCTAGATATGCGACCTATTGATCAACATTTTCATTTTATAGGTATAAATGAGCTCTTTAAGAAATTATTTCAATTGAAAAAGTATAGTAGGTGTTCATTGGTATATTTACTAGAAAAATTAGCTTTGGTTTTGCTTATTGCAGTATCAATTGTGGAAAAAATTTTTTCAGTAATGAAAATTGTCAAAAATCTATTATGCAATCTATTTAGAATTGAATTAATAAATGATTATTTAATTACATAAATTGAAAAAAAATATATTAAATTTGATTAATGTTGAAAATATAATTTAAATATTTTAAAATATAACACCTCGAAAGAGTTATTATAATGAGATATAATTTTATTTAAATTATTATTATTTTTTATTTTTATATTAAAATAAATATTATTAATTTTATTACCAGCCTCCATTCATTCTGCTTCCACCGATTTACGTTGGAGATTGGGCTTTTGATGAATTGGACCTTGATAGAAGAACTATACTTGAATCATGTAACGTCGAGTTTGGTATAAGTTACTCTTAAACCGCAAATTATACAGTGGATAAACAGAGTATTATGAACTGAACACGTATGAGAGAAATAATAAAAATATAGTAGTAATTTTATAAATAAAATAAATTTACATAGATTTATTTATTAATATACGTTCATTAATTATTAGAAAAAAAAGTTATTAGTTTATTGATAAAAGTTCATTTTATTTAAAAACAAAATCAACAGTTATTTTGTATTTTTTTTCCAGATGCTATTTGTCTCGATTTATTATTTTTTTGATATATTTTGTTTCGATTTTTTTTTTGTTACGTTTTGAGTTTTTTTAAAATGATTTAATGAATTTATACCTGCAAATCAAAATATAAAAAATATATATATTAAATTAAGTACACAAAAATAAAATAAAGTTGTATTAATATAAGAAATAAACTTTTATTAATAAACTAATGAATATTTTTTAATAAACTAATAAATATTTTTTTAATAAACTAATGAATTCTTAGTACATTTATTATGAATATTTTCAATTTATTCTAATGAATTTTTTCATACTAATAAATTTTTACTTTATTTGTAATGAATTTTTTTTAACGAGTTAATGAATATTTTTAAAAAAATTAATGAAATTTTAGTTTATTTGTAATGAATATTTTCAGTTTATTTGCAATAAACTTTCTTAATAAACTAATAAAATATTACTTTATTTTTAATAAATATTTTTTAATAATATAATAAATATTTTTTAATAAATTAATAAATTTTTAATTTATTCGTAATAAATATTTTTTTAATTTATTTGTAATAAATTTTTTCAATAAATTAAAAAATATTTTATTTATTTATAATGAATATTTTTTAATAAATTAATAAATATTTTTTAATACTTTACTATAAATATTTATAAAAATATTACTATATAATTAATAATTATATAAATTTAATTTATTTATAAAATTGTGGCTGCTTTTTTTACTGGTAATGCGCTTGGTCTATAATGTTACCTCCAGGCTTCGTGTACAGAACCTTCTAAAATCTCCCCTTTCTTATTTTCATTTCCAAATTAGGGTTTCTTCGAATTCGCTTGCCCATGAATTCTTAGTGGGTTTTAATTGAAATATAAAGACCAATTCCTCTTCCCGTTTATTTTTAAACTGCCTTCTTGTTGTGGAAAAAAAGCTTCAAATTCCATAAACCATGGCGGAGCACTTGGCTTCAATTTTCGGCACGGAGAAGGACCGCGTCAATTGCCCATTCTACTTCAAGATCGGTGCATGCCGTCATGGAGATCGCTGCTCTCGCCTCCATAACCGCCCCACAATCTCCCCTACTCTCCTCTTGTCCAACATGTATCAACGTCCCGACATAATCACCCCTGGCGTCGACGCCCAGGGTCAGCCCATCGACCCCCGAAAGATCCAAGAGCATTTCGAGGATTTCTACGAAGATATCTTTGAAGAACTCAGCAAGTTTGGCGAGATCGAGAGCCTCAATGTCTGCGACAATCTCGCTGACCATATGATTGGTAACGTCTATCTCCAGTTCAGGGAGGAGGACCAGGCTGCCGCTGCTTTGCAAGCTCTTCAGGGACGATTCTACTCTGGTCGCCCGATTATTGCTGATTTTTCTCCTGTCACCGATTTCCGTGAAGCTACATGCAGGCAGTTTGAGGAGGATAATTGTAACCGTGGGGGTTATTGTAACTTCATGCATGTGAAGCTGATTGGTAGAGATTTGAGGAAGAAGCTTTTCGGAAGGTACCGTGGATATAGAGGGAGCAGGAGCATTAGTCCAAGGCACAGGAGGGATAGGGATAGAGATGATAGGCGCGAGAGGGATTATAAGGATAGAGACCGCGATCACCGTGGCAATGGGCGCAGTAGCGGGGAAAGGCACGACAGGTATGACAGAGACAGAGATAGTGGTAGAAGAAGGCACGGTAGTCCCAGGCGGAGCAGGAGCCCAGTCAGGGAAGGTAGTGAAGAACGCAGGGCCAGGATTGAACAGTGGAACAGAGAAAGAGAAGAGAAGCAGTGAAGGAAACTCATTTCAACTGGGTTCTATTTGGATAGAGAGTGGACTTTTGGCATTTTTCTCTTATTGGTAATATTTCTAGGCTCAGATGTTCGGTTTATGCTCCTTGAACTCTGTATGTTTGTTGCTTGATGGCGAATTTGAAAGACTTGAACTATTTTTGCTGGTAGGATGGTGGTGTTGATACTCATGTCATTTGAAGTAGTCGTTCAGCGTTGATGGGTAGTAATTTTTAATCCTCCTTATATGATGTTCAAGTTTTCAACGTGCTTCAATCCTGCTATTCAATTTTTTTTACGTTGTTATAATGTCTAAATGTAGGGTTAGTGATACGAACGGTACCAACATTTATTACAAATTGGTACCAAAACTTTTAAAAATATTGCAATTTGTTACCCAAAATCAATTTCCAGTGCTGGAATATTAAATTGGCATTGCGAACGAACTTCTACGTCAGCTTTTTTACCACAAAAATGTCTGCAAAAAGTCTAATTTAGGGGTTTTTTTTATCTTTAAATATTACTAAACGGTGTCATTTTTGCAGATATTATTGAAGTGTAAATTCATGTGATATAATATTATCAATCTGATATTAACCCTTTAAATGTACGTCTCTTTTGTAATATGACGAAGCTTTATTTACTTGTTGCTGACTTTTGAACAATATATTGAGGTGCTTGTTCTGTGTGTGAAAGGGTGCTTGGAAATCGGTAGTGATACTATTAAAAGTGTTAATTATGCGAGAGAAATGTTAGTAATTGGAAATAATGATTATTATTATGATATGTGGTTTAAGATAAGGATTAGGTAGTTTATGTGGTATAGGATTAGGAGTCGATTAGATTAGCAATAGGAGGGTACACATGCTTTACTTTGGTATTTTTCCTCCTCGACTATCTCATTCACATGAGATATGTGAAACATGCCTACCCTTTTTAAAATTTTTTGTTGTTTGCTTAATTGTTGATGCATTTGATTGCTAAGAAACCATAGCATTTAGTGCTAGATTCTTTAACAAGCTAAGGTTTTAGTTGCTTTTTAAGATCGTTCTTTCCATCTGTTTCATTGCTCATTTGAACTTCGAAGTTTCTAATAACTTCAGGAACGATGCTTTTTTTTTCTTGTTTTGTAGCTAAGCAAATGTTAGTATATGGCTCGAAGAAGTTAGTCAACATGATTTTCTGCCAGTGCGGGATGAGTGTTACTTGATGATTGGATTCTGTGTGTTATTGTCAACTTCTTTGTGTCGGTTGTTTCCTTTTGGGTTATGGTAAGGTTTTGTTGGTCATTTGGCTGTACGTAAGCATAATATTTTAACGTAATCAGCAAGCGCTTCAAAATTTGCTTCATCAGTTTTGGATTTGAACATTTCTTTGATGATTATAAAGGTCCCATTCATTGATACCTCTGTTTGCTGTTCAGCACTTGAATGTTTTGACTGGACCTGCAAGCACTTAGCAGCTTGCCTGGATTTGAAAAGTTCTTTGGTCAACTGTGGGGGGAGTATTACTATGCTTTATTACTTAAACGTTTTCGTTTTCGCATGACAGTACATAATATTATTGCTTATGTTGCTAATGATTTATCCAACTATGCTTTTAGGGCCAGCTTTCGATCTTTGAATTGGGCTAGCTGAACACAAGGGTGGTCTGAAAAAGGTCATTTTAGTAGATTCAATTCTGTTATTGTGTTACTCATCTGAATCCCAGGTGTTATTATGCTTTTTTTAACTTAAAATTTGATGCTATATAACTTTTATTGCATCGTGAAAAGCACCTTTTCCAGAGTGCCCTATTTCGGAAAGAGGAGTTTTGATAGATAAACTCTAGGAGAATAAGCCCTTTGTTCTTGTAGCCAAACAATTAAGTTCAGTTTCAGTTTACTGGTTTTTGTCACAAACTTTTGATCAGATGAAGAGAAGATAGCTAATTTAACTGGAGTTGCTGGTCATGTGCTCGAAGTATGACCATGCTCTAGAATTAGGCCAATTACTCTCTTTGTTTCAAAAGAACAAATGTGCATTTTTTTTTCCGTAGAGAAAAGAAAATATAGCTGATGGAATTGAATTAATTGTAAGATTTTTTAATGCATTCTTGTATTAATGGGAGACATATTGGAAAATTAAGAAATGGTAATTACATATTTGTTAGTAATTGGAGGCATTGGACATAATGCTATATAAGAAAAGTGGAATATAATTTGGGGCAGATAAGAGGAAAAATATTTTAGTAGTTCTCATCCAATAACTAAAAATATAACTGACCTTCCTCAATGTCAGTTGCGAATGCCAAACCAACTACATGACACGAAGCCTACTACTAGAAGAGAATTTTGCTTCAGCAGCAACTTTAAACGAACGGTGAAATGGCTTTGTTATTTTTATCCAACTCAATATCCCATCATATTTCGTATTATTACTACATATGGGTTCTTTGTATTTTGGAGTCAAATTTAACGCCTCTTTTAAACGGACAGCAAAAATAATTGGTCGAAATTTGTGTTGATCTTGGCATGATCGACACCAACACCCTAATGGCCCGCCTTCATTTCACATCCTCCGGCTTAAATAGTAGTATGGCTCTTATATATATAACAGGGATTTTGTGCCATATATAATTTTATGAATTTTAAGTGGCATAAATGGCTCAATATTTTCTTATTAATTTTTTATAATTTAACTATTTTTGTGAAAAATTAATTTTAAATCAAATCAATAAGGAAAAAAAAAAGTGAAAAATTTGTATGGACACTTGAGAACAATTTTCAAGTTTTCCACGCGTAACTTGCTGCAGTCAGTGTGCCGTTGTCCTCAAAGCGTATTCCTATTGGTCGGATGACGGCATCCCAACCCAAGTCCTACCAAATTATGATCCTATGTTACGAGAAGATTTTAGAATTCCTATAACCGCTCTATCACCCCATTACATTGAGCGGCAACGGTTGTCGATGGTCACTGTAACAGCGTGTCAAATGTCAAACATCTCGTTCACACCAAGGACGCCAGATATATAATTCTGCTCATCTTGTTTAGAGGTTCAAACATTGATTTTTCTTTTCTTTTTTTTCCCCCCATCTTTGTTTAATTGGAATTTTCCGGTTATTTGTAAATAATTAGTAGGGTTTGATCTGTATCTATGGCGGATACGGAATTTCAAGATGACTTAATCCGTCAAGTCGATTTCGATAATCTGGAGCTGCTCGATTGGGAGAATCTGTTTAATGTCTCGCCTGACAGTTCACCCCCTCTCGTGTCGGAATCTTCATCGCCGGAAAGTGTATTGAACCCGTCTCCCAATTCGTTATCTTCGTGGATCGGGCAGGTCGAGAGCTTGTTGATGAAAGACGATGACAATTGGGTTGACGGAAAACATACTCAGCTTTTTTCCGACGATTTTTTGGCCGACATACTTGTTGATTCTCCCGCTGAAGTTTCCGGTGACGGTGCTGATACTTCCGGTGACAAGGACTCAAGTTGTTCTGATAACGGGAACGGCGGCGTTTTAGAGACGGAAAAGGAGAGAGGGAAGGTGGTTGATAGTGGAGCGGATGTTCAAAACGGCGGTGAAGATCCCGATGATCCCATCTCTAGGAAACGGAGAAGGTACCTGTAATTTATTTATTTTGTTAGATTAATATGTTCCCTAAATTATTAGCATTTTAATTTAAAATTGAAATTGAAGAAAGGGATTTCTTTGTAGATGGTTAAATTTTCCAATAAATTGCTGGTGTGACTAAATCAATTTATCCGGACATTTTCTCTATTTCGGAAAATTAGCCGAGACGGGGTTAATTATATAGTAGAAAGAAATTTGCTTTGATGTGATTATGTATCAATGAGATAGAATAATTTTATAAAAAACCTATTTTGGCGAAAGATTTTTGTTGAATTATATGTAATGTGTAATAATTTGTATTATTCTGTAGGCAATTGAGAAATAGGGATGCAGCTGTGAGATCAAGAGAAAGGAAAAAGATGTATGTGAGGGATCTGGAAATCAAGAGTAGGTATTTGGAAGGGGAATGCAGAAGACTGGGGCGCTTGCTTCAGTGCATTATTGCGGAGAATCAAGCTCTACGTCTTGGTTTGCAGAAGGGCAATGCATTTGGTGTTAACTCGACCAAGCAGGAGTCTGCTGTGCTCTTGTTGGGTATGCATAACAAACTTTTCTGCCGTGATTTCCCTATATTGTTGTTTAATTCCCTATCAAGAGATTACTTTTAATCATAAAATGGATATATAGAAGTTTTTTTTTTCTTCACTAGGTTAAGATAACTAGATAAGTGCTCACATATGTTTAAAAGCAAAACTTATTATTTTCGAAGATAGAATGGGTTTCTATATGCACAGTGTTAGTGAAAGTGGTTGAATCACAACGTTTGAACATTTATCTTATAAACCTGGAAGCCCTGACGGATATCTTGTTCAAATCTTGGAGTATCCTTATTGCATAGTTGGTGGCCAATTATATGCTTCTTCCTCCAGATGATTCAGAATTCCTAAATGAATTAAGCTCATCGATTGAATTGGACTCTGGTAGATGTTAGACATGATGGGCCTATGATCCCTTAACTATTTCTTGCCATTGTACCGTCGCTACTGCTTGGCACTGTATGGGGGTAACTAATTGAAAGTTAAATGACTTCGTGTTCAGCTATCTCGGATAGTAATTTTATGTTTACCTTGCAGAATCCCTGCTGTTGGGTTCCCTGCTTTGGTTCCTGGGCATCATGTGCCTATTCCGTCTGCCCATGGTACCTCAGTCAAATCTGGTGGCAGTTCTACGCAGAAATATGGAAAAGGAAGTGCCAGAAAGAGGAGTAGGAAGTGAGATGTTTGTATCCTCGCTGATACCATCTTTTGTGAACAGTAGAGGATGCAAAGCTTCAAGGACAAGAATGAAAGCGGGATCCTTTTTTATGGGAGTCTTAGTATGATGCTTTTATGCTTAATTTGCTGTTGTAGCGTGGATTTTGATAGACTGCGGAAGGTTTTCTTTAATAAACACAAATGTTGGTGGCTTGTTTGAATGAGTAAATGCGGAAATATTGTAGCCATAACTATAGGAACGATGCTATGTGTTTGATTTTTGTCATAACCATCTTCTTCTCCAGGTGAGTTGTATTTTAGGGTTACGTAAGAACTATAGGCCAATTATCTGTTTTTCCGTTGGCCTTTTATTTGTCAATAATGCATCTATGATTTCTAACTATAGGCCAATTATCTGTGATGCGTGTGCAGTGTTGATGTGACAGTTTGCCACGTGTGAAAGCCTAATTATCTGTGATGCGTTTGCAGTGTTGATGTGATAATTTGCCACGTGTGAAAGCCTTAGAGGCACACATCAGCACCACCTATCACCCTCTTCTTTATTCCTCACCGCTCTCTCTCTCTCTAATTTATTATTTCTTTGATAAAATATTTGACATTAGTGAGTAGTACAATAATTCACGTTTTTATAAATTACAAATTTCAATATTTATTAATTTATATAGCTAAATTATTAATATTATTTATTTATTTTTAATTAATAAATTATTATACTATTTACTAATAATTAAATAATAAAATTAATTCAATTAACTAATACAATCAAATTAATTTTTTGATAAATTTATATATTTATATATTTTTACTTTTGTATATAATATAATAATTATAATTATAATATGAATATATAATTTCTTTTATATCAATTTAATTCATTTAACATGGTCTTTTATATGCATATAAAATATAGAAGAATTTGATAAATAATTAAACTCTAAAACATTTTATTTAGATAAATATTATTGTGACTCATTGTAAAATATGTGAATTTTTATTCTAATTTCTTTTTATTCAATAGCTACTTGAATTATTATAAATTTATAGTTACATTTTTTAGAGAAAATTATCATTCCATTATAATTCTCATAATATAAAATCTCATTCATAATTACGTTTATTTTAGTTTTTAGAAAATGGAAAATCAATATTAAATAGGATAAAAAAAGATTAGTTATTTGTTTTTTATATATAAAAATATAATTATATAGTTCTAATAAAATTAGATTTCTAATTAACGAATATTAATACTATTTAATAATAATTAAATTAATTTTGTCATATAATATTTTAATTATATTAGTCTTTTAGTAAATTTATCCGTTTTTTCTATTTACACTTTTATGATATAATGATTTTTTTTTTTTTTTTGGCCGTTGTCTAAGCACCTAAAAATATAAGAGTTCCATCTCTAACCCTCTTTTGGCTGCTACGCTTTGTTTCTTCTTCTTCTTTTTTTTTTCCCACCAGAATTATCTCCACTAGAGAGCCTATCTCAAGATTTTTCAAAATTTTCTTTCAAGAATTCCATTTCTTTAAAGAGGCGTTTGGTTAATGGAAAAAAAAGGATGGGAATGGAAGTCTCTTATTCTAATTTTCATTGTTAGCATTTGATTTGTAAAAAAAAAAAGGGGTATCTATTGTATTGAAGAATTTTAAAATATATGTATTTCATAAAATTAAAGAATTTTAAATATATGAATTATGAAATCTATAAATTTAAAAAAAATTTGTAATATCTCTCAATATAACTAGATTTCCCTCTAATTGTACTAAGAGATATTACGATGTAAAAGATTTAAAACATGTTCAATTTAAAAAAAATTTTCTTATATCATGACCATGATAACTTGAAAATGAAAATTAAATGCAATTTATGGAAAATTAAACATTACTTTACAATCATTGATAACTTTGAGCTACACACTCTTCAAAATAAAATAAAAACTAAGTTTTTTATTACAACTCAAAATCCATAGACATGACATATACATATATTATCACCCTCCAGGTACCAACTTGACTTTTGATTTTTCGGACTCTGTTTCTTTGTTAACTCCATGTGTAATATCTTTTACCCTACTTTAGAACAGCAAGATAAATGGATGATACCAGTTTGTCTGTATTTACTCTATTACCTTATGAAAACCGTAATATTTTTTTTTTTTAAATTCTCTCATGTGTCCGATTTAAAATTTCATATGGGTCCAACTAATTAGATTAATATCTCTTCCTATTGATCTATTAGCTTCATTAATCTTGATTAAAATTTAATTATGAAAAATTCCACTTCAACCTCAAAATTCCCTAATCCTTACACATTTTTCCCAAGCAAATTCAATAATACTGATTTTATCCATAAGAAAATTTATTTTATTTTTTCTCGTTCTTCCACCAAACTTTTTAATTCTCATATATTAATATCCCTACTTATATTTCTTTATTATTTATGATTTTTTCAATTGTCCAAATTTAGACTCTAATCAAACCGGCACACCCGATTACGACAACGAGACCAGAGCCTAAATCGTCGGACATTAAACCAGGTCGCACCTCAAATCTGTATATAAGGGAAAACCACAAACACACTAAGCATTGAGTTCTAAATCATCGGACATTAAACCAGGTCGCACCTCAAATCTGTATATAAGGGAAAACCACAAACACACTAAGCAACTCAATGCTTAGTAGTACAATAACGTATTTAAACTAAACCTTATATATATATATATACACACACACAAATTTTATTTTATTTTTTCCAGTTTTTTCACCAAACTTTTTAATTCTCATATACTAATATCCCTACTTATATTTCTTTATTATTTATAATTTTTTCATTTGTCCAAATTTAAACTTTGATCGAACTGGCACACCCGATTACGACAACGAGACCAGGGCCAAAATCGCCGGACATTAAACCAGGTCGTACCTCAAATTTGTATATAAGGGAAAACCACAAACACACTAAGCAACTCAATGCTTAGTAATACAATAACGTATTTAAACTAAATCTTATATATATATATATATTATCCTCTTACTAATACCCTTACTTCAAACCTAAGATAAGAATTACTTTTTTTTTCACATTTCATCCGCTTCCGTTTTCTTACCACCACCTACCTTGAAAGCAAATATCTATACAATACACATATACATATACACAACCACCCCCACACAACGTGGCATAACCATTTATTATACACACCATAACATATTATTCAATATAAATCCAAGACTTATCTGGTCTTGCCTAGCATATCTCATGAACAAACAATAGGAATCATGGGCGTCCAAATACAAGGCCTCAAGCCACCTTGTTCCTCATAGTTGAGAGTGCCCAAATATTGGGCCTCAAGCCACCTTAACTGGTAAGACTAAAAGTACGTAAATACTGGGCCTCAAGCCACTTTGACCCCCTACTATGGTACCATGCTTTATTCTACCATTCCTCGGACTTGAAAACCACATCTAAATATTTCACACATATCACATATAAATAAATCATAAAAAGGCTCATTAGACACACACACAATTTCTATAGTGGTCTAATTGTCACTCAACCTGTCAATATTTCCAATATAAAAAGAAACTAAAATGTGTTAAAAGCATACCATAACACACACTTATACATATACACATAAACATTACATATTATAAATTACCCTCAACAACTACCATATTCTTTACTTATACTACCCTTAATTGCCATTCAATATTCCATTTCATTTATTACTATTCATATTCCCAAGTCAATATTTATACCACATTTACGAGCATAACACAAAATACACTTAACAAGGCATGCTATAACTTCTCTTTTCAACACATCCAACCCTAGTATTCATTTACATGCAACTACCATTTCTACTTATAGTTTCTAGGCCATAAACTTATTCTTAAATATTTATATGCTATTAAACATACCTACTTATCTCTATGCCATTAAACCCATTTATATAGACCCTTCATGACCATGACATTTTTTGGGTCTGGTTGTGAACAATTCTGAACAAAAAGCCCAAAACACAACCTTTACGGTATAACACTTTTTGGCCACGGTCGTGACACCTTAATTTCCCACTTTTTCTTCATTTTTTCTGTAATATCCTTGACTTTTCCACATGCATTCCATTTTGACATATTCATTTTATATATGTCATTCACATGAAACACATGCATACATAGATATTTTAGCTAGACGTGCTCACGAGGTAAACTTGCCACGAGTCGGTTTATCGCAGTAGGAGCAAGTCATACTTGTCTAGCTATAATTTAAATAAGAACACAAGATATTGAAAATAAAATTAAATAAAATGATTAAAATTAAAATAAATAAAATTTGGCATAGTGAAATTAATTAAAGTAGACAATTTGACTAGATAGTATTTTAGCACTAAGTACATATAAATATGTAGAGAAAATAATAATAATAATAATAATAATAATAATAATAATAATAATAAACTTAATTAATTATTATTTATTTAATTATTTAAAAATAATAGAAAAAGTAAAAAAACAAAAAACAAAAAAGAGTTAAGTCGGCAACTTTGGAGAATAAAGGCAGCTTTGGCCCTTTTGCAACCAGCTGCTCATTCTTCTATTTTTCTCTTTTTTTCTTCCAAATTTCTTTCTCAAACTCAACCATAATTAGTCACAAGTGAGTTATTTATCACTTCCTTTATTGATAATCATGATTTGAATGTTGTTAGATCATGGTTTAGGTAGTAAAGTGACTATATCACTTCTAGAATTCTGTTTTGGCAACAGTTAGTTGTTGCTCCGTTTTCTTCATGATATAAACTGATTTTTAAGAAATATAAAACACCAAAGTTGTAGTTTTGTGTCTAGGATTCATGGATATATAAATAGTTTTACATAATTTGGTGTATGTGGAAAGATATGAGTATCGTTATGGAACTGGTTCCATAAAGGAACCTAGTTGAATCATTTTCTGTTTTGATTCTGTTTCTATATGATAGAGTCGGTATTTGAGGAAACTCAAAAACGGTTGTAGATATATGTGTTATCTAGTTGCATACCAAATTTTAGGACCAGATTATGGGCAGATGTTGAGTTATATGCAAGAGAGTCATGCCTATTCCATATTTGAGCTGCCTGCTTAGTGTCCTGGGCAGGTCCAGTCAATTGTTTACTAATTTTGAGCTTTTTATAGACATAATCTATGAATGGTCAAAAAATAAAAGTTATAGGTACATGTCTTAGCTAAATTTTGGTACAAATCTCACCTCAATATATTATGTATGCTGTGAGTTATAGCCTTCACAATTCAGACTAATCCGGATGCCAGCCTTGTTTCTGACCAGTTACAATTACCCTGCCATATGAGGACCTTAGAGGCAGAATGGATGAAAGTTGTCAATATGAAAAATGTTCTATTTTAATATATCTATGTTCATACAAAGTTTCATATAAATATGACTTACATGTTATAAGATATGAAGAAACAAAATTGCATAAAATATTCCACGAAGGTCCAATTGTCATGAAATTTAGATATGTGGTATAGCTATATGTTAGCTTTAATTAGAAATAAGAATCATACAAATTGGACTAGTATATAAAAAGTTATAAGCTAATGAACACATGAATGTCACACTGTCTTTAGACCAAATCCTAGTTAGTGGTCCTTAAAATACATATTTCAATTTGTTTAAGTTTCACTAAGTTTATTTAGCTACCAATTGATCAAGTATACATTCAATTAGGTCCACAACATATTGGAGAGCCTCAAGGAAATGAAAAACAGTAAGTTAGAGGATTAGTAGCAAAAGAAAATGTGAGTTTAATTATCAAACGATTTCTTTGGTACGTGCGATTATTACATGTTACATGTAATGTGATTATTACGTGCTACATGTAATGTGACTTGATTTGCTTTATTTGAATTACATGATTTCTATGATACGGCCAATGAGACTGTATTGAATGTAAAGTATATGTTCGAATTACATGTATAGGTTTTCTTTGTATAAGGCAAAAGTTGACTGAAATGTATAATGATTATTGCAAATGCATATGAATATGAACTTAAAAGGCATTGTGACTAGCTGAATAGCATTGAAAAGCAAAAGAAGAGGCCTATGGCCCAAACAAATGTTCAAAAGCAAAAGAAAAGGCTTATGGCCTTACAAATGTGTAAATGTTACAAATGATCAAGCTAGTTAGCAAATGCAAATGTTCACATGAAAAGCCGGAACAGTGTCTGTTTAGCCTGATCACAATAATAAGAAAATGACATAAGTATAAGCAAATGAAATGTTTACATGAATTAATATTATTTATATTCATATGATATTAATAAATAAAATGACATGTAAAATGTGTATGAATGACGATTATTACTTGTAATTGTGATTGGGTTGGTACTTTAGAAAGCTTTTGATGATTATTCTCATTGAGT
>CATIWF010012049.1:0-37203 GCA_949630135.1 Balakata baccata | reverse complement strand
TCGATTGTTGGTTTGAAAGTGGGTCAATGCCTTATGCTTATATCCATTACCCATTTGAGAATGTTGAACTTTTCGAGAAAAATTTTCCTGGGCAATTTATTGCTGAAGGGCTAGATCAAACCCGTGGATGGTTGGTTCTTTCTCAGTGCATAGTTATTTGAATCTCATAAGTGTCTGTTTTAAGCATATACTTGGAGATGGGTGTGAGACTTATACACTTATTGATAGTGGAGAAAATATATGAAGGTTTTGGATGGTGGATGTGTCCATCCTGAAGAAACATTCTATGTTCGATACTCATACCCATGTGACCATGTCATGCATTTGAGAATGTTGAACTTTTGGAGAAAAACTTTCCTGGGCAATTTATTGCAGAAGGGCTAGAATCTAGATCAAACTTGTGGATGGTTGTTCTCAATGCGTAGTTATTTGAATCTCACAAGTACCTGTTTCAAGCGTACTTGGAGATGCATGTGAGACTGACACTTAATAGTAGTGGAGACAATATATGTAGGTTTCAGATGGTGGGTGTGTCCAACATGAAGAATTCTATATTCAATAATCGTACCCATATCTTATGTAACATGGACTACATGATGATTGGGTACATAATAAATCCAATTGTGCATATGAAGATCTTTTTCTTATTTGCATCATCTTTATATATTTTTTTGCATCAAAGTTATGCCTAATTTTGTAGTTTAAAGACAATTGTGTAATTTGCCAGCAGGAAAAAAATCATGGGTTGTGTTCATGCTATGAGGATTTTATTTACATATTTATTTCTGTTTCATTTGTAATCTTCTAGATTGTTTTCTGCTCTTACAATAATATTGTTTCTAGATAACTTAACTACCTAAGAGAAATCAGGTCTTGTTTCTGTAGATAGTCAGAGTCAATTTTTGGAAGGGAACAACTAACTTTGTGGATAACTTATTCTTTGTTGCAGGTTCTACACTCTTATGGTGTTGTCTACTGCATTATTTGGGAAACCTGCATTTAGGAATCTTGTTTGCAATGGACTTGTCCTAGCAGAGGATGGGAAAAAGATGAGTAAAAAATTGAAAAATTATCCATCACCAATGGAAGTCATCAATGATTATGGAGCTGTAAGTCTTTCGTGAGTTGGTATCTCTATCAACTATTTTACTCAAACCCTTCCAGAATTTTCTTTCTCAGTTTTCTGGTCTATGTATTGCATTTTCTATTCTTTCCTTAAATCCAGGATGCACTTCGATTATATCTTATAAACTCTCCAGTTGTGCGTGCTGAAACCTTGCGTTTCAAAAGGGATGGAGTTTATGGTGTTGTGAGTATTTTCTTTATAAAAAATCTTTTGACTGTTTTTGTTAGC
Source organism: Balakata baccata (assembly GCA_949630135.1). NCBI lineage: Eukaryota > Viridiplantae > Streptophyta > Magnoliopsida > Malpighiales > Euphorbiaceae > Balakata > Balakata baccata. Next base: position 35,849 of record CATIWF010012049.1, on the reverse strand, counting down.
TTTTGCTTTTAGAAAATTGTCTCATCAATTTACATTGTTTAAGCTTAATTTTTCTAATTTACATTTGATATTGTTTAATCAGGTTATTCTCCTAATCTATTATGTTGTTCTTTAGGTCAAAGATGTCTTCCTTCCATGGTATAATGCATATAGGTTCCTGGTACAAAATGCTAAGAGGCTTGAGGTTGAAGGTCTTGCACCATTTACTCTTCTTGACTTTGGGACACTTCAAAATTCATCTAATGTGTTAGATCAGTGGATCCACTCAGCCACTCAGAGTCTTGTGCATTTTGTCCGCCAGGAGATGGATGCATACCGACTTTACACGGTTTGCTGTCTTGAATTCATTATTGTGCTGTTCTTAGTTATACTTCTTAGTAACATACAGATTAATGGCACATAATAATTAGTGTGGACTTGCTTATATATGTAATTTCTCATTGCAGTGACATTTATGGATTTCCTTCTATATGAATTCTTTGTAGGTGGTTCCATATCTCTTGAAGTTTCTTGATAACCTTACAAATATATATGTGCGATTTAACCGCAAGAGATTAAAAGGTCGTACTGGGGAAGAAGACTGCAGGACTGCTCTCTCAACTCTTTACAATGTATGTTGACAGCAATTTTAGTATCATTTATCAAGAGTTTTAGAATTTTAGCATTGGCATGGTGCTTGCTGTTGCTTGTACTCAAATGTGCTGGGTTATTTTGATACAGATGAGAGAGCCCTCATTGTAGTAGGTTTGCATTACATTTGTCTTTTTGTTGTTGGTTTTCAGGTGCTTCTAACAGCATGTAAGGTAATGTCACCTTTCACTCCATTCTTCACAGAAGCCCTTTATCAAAATATGCGGAAAGTTTCTACTGAGGCAGAGGAAAGCGTTCACTATTGCAGTTTTCCTCAAGGAGAAGGGGAGGTATTGTTGACCTTTGCTTTATTTATGAGTTAGAAACGTGTAAATTTGTGATCAACTTGGATATTCAAGCTTTATATTTTTCTGAATCTGGCAAAAGTTTCGTTTGTGAAGTTGGAGAAGCCAAACATTTATGATTATTTTCTTTAATGAACTTTACATCATGTGTGGCTGAATCTCATGGACATTGATTAATTGACATGTCAAATTTCAAACCAAAATTTTGCACCTTTTCCGTTGGAGAAATTTGATCATTTGTTTATTGATGATTTATCATGTATCTATTTTATATTATTCTAATTCTAAAAAATATTTGTGGTACTATTTCTCGTTCTTACTTACATTCTTTTAATGTCATTGCAGAGAGATGAAAGAATTGAATTAAGTGTTTCAAGGATGATGACCATTATTGATCTTGCTCGTAATATTCGTGAGCGGCACAACAAGCCTCTAAAATCACCTCTGAGGTCTTTTATTGCTCATCTGCTGCTCATTTATTTGTTCAGTTTGTGTACTTCATATCTTTTTGTTACTTTTGTTATTTTCTTGATTCATTATTTTTATTGTGTTCTATGCTGTCTATAAACTGCAGGGAGATGATAGTAGTACATCCTGATGGTAACTTTCTTGATGACATAGCTGGAAAACTAAAAGAGGTTTGTGAATAAGATGGCTGGCCCATGTATTGGGTGCTCATTCCAAGTTGTGGAACTAATCATGTCTCTTTATGGTCATTTGGTCCAGTTCTCTTTCTTATTAATGCTGTTCTCTACTCTACTGGTTCTCCTGCTGATAATCAGTTGTCAATAAATGATATTAAATGATCTTATAAGCTTATGTTAAAAATCTTATTATATAAATCTGCATATATCTTTTCCCCAATTGTATTACTTGATTTGTTGTTTGCCCATTGCTTTTTCTCCTAGAATTGTTTTTGCATTTCCTTTTTAATATTTTAAATAATTTATGAGATACAATATAGTTCCAGTGTCAATCTTTTCACATCTTCTAAAATACTAAAAGACCATTTGCTTGCTAGTAGCCTTCACTTAAATGTTATGGTTTTCAGTTTGACATATATCATCTGTGTTTTTTTTTGGTGGCAATGTCCAAGCTTAATATTAAGCTGGCTTTCCACTTAGATTTACTGCTTTTGTATGTTTATTGCTCTATTGAAAGGTTTGCTGTCAAGTTTTTGTAGTTTGAGTAGGATCGGATGCTTATGTCATTATCTTTGGTGCACTAAGACTTCAAATCTGTTTGATATATAAATTGTTTGCTTAGCTTAGGATGCTTTTTTGAGTTGTTTCTCTGATGAAGCTTTCAGCTGTGGCCATTTATAATAGATACTGTTATGGTTTGCCTGCACTGATTTTGGTCTGTTTGCTCTCCGTTTCCACAATTTATTCAGGTTTACGGCTTAATAATTGATGCATTCTATTTGCATGGCAGTATGTGCTAGATGAACTAAATGTAAGATCTCTTGTCCCATGTATTGATACTTTGAAGTATGCCTCTCTGCGAGCTGAACCCGACTTTAGGTATATTAATTATTTGTAATTTTTTTTTCTCAAGCAGTCTGTTGCTGTTCTGTTCGTACATTAATTTTGTGTTTGGTTATTATCTTCTAGTGTGCTAGGCAAGCGACTTGGAAAATCCATGGGAGTTGTCGCTAAAGAAATTAAAGCAATGTCTCAGAAAGATATCTTAACATTTGAGGAAGCTGGAGAAGTTACTTTTGCTTCACACAGTCTAAAGTTGGCTGATATCAAGGTGCATCTTTTGTTGTTGGGTCAATCCTTTACATTCTGTTTACTTGCTTTATTCCTGTGTAGATAATTTACATTAGGTATCAAACCTCTTTTTTGCTTGAATGGGATCATTCAAATCACAGAAGATTCATGTGAATTGAAATGGGCTGATTTTGGCGGAATTAGATATTGCGATGGAAAAAATCTATGAGCATTCCATATATTGGCCCGGAGCATTGTTGTTCAGTGGATGCATTGCTGCTTTTTCTCTTCTTTTTATAATATTATTGTTAGCTTTTGTCTTGAGCTTTGTAGTTGTTTGAATGCCAAGCTTTTAGTTTCTGATATCAGTGGTATGGTTGCAATTTGATGATCCCCTATTCTGGATACTAACGAAGCATTGGTTCTCTTTTCAAAAAAAAAAAAAACGAAGTGTTGGTTCTTAGGAGATGAAGAATAAGAAAACTGCCTTTTTTTGAGGAGCCTTCAATTCTCTCATTTATTGAATTAGCTTTTCTTTTGAGAATGATTGACTGATGGTTTTTCTGAAAATTGTTGTGTCAGGCTAACAGTAAAAAATCTACCCATTTTTCTGGATTCAGGTTGTTCGAGGATTCAAACGGCCTGATGGTTTGACAGAGAAGGAGATAGATGCTGCTGGAGATGGTAGGAGTTATCATTGCATTTAGTTATACCATTAAGTGGTATGGATAAATGTCTCAAGTTTTTGGTATCACATGTTTTAGGTGATGTTCTTGTGATTTTGGATTTGCGTCCGGATGAATCATTGTACGAGGCTGGTGTTGCTCGTGAGGTATCTTGTGCACATTCTTTGTTTTATTTTCTTCTTGAAATTTTAAATTTAATATTACTGTATATTTTATTCTATTGACGCTGCATACTGGAAAGTATAGTTGTTAAAGGCGAAAGGCGCACCAAGGTGATAAAGGCTTTTATCACCTGAGGCGCAAGGCGAGGTGCACGCCTGCCAAAAGTAAGGTGCACAAAATAAAATAAAATAAAATAAACTTAGAACTCATATTAGAACATAACACTTACATAAAATAAAACTATAAACTTAACTCAATACCAAAGAAAAACAATTTAAAAGATCAAGACATAATGTTCAATAGGCAAAACAATGAAAAACAATCGCAAAAAAGATAATAAAAGTAAAATATAGTCTTATAAATAGCTAAAAGTCTTAGTCTTAATCCTAGAGTAGAGTAGTACTATTATATTAATATTATAGCATTAAGTATTAAACTGCATAAATAAACTATTGCATAATTTTTCAATGAATAAAAATCATAAATATTTCATAAATTATGTACAACATCACAAGACACAAGTATTGCCATTTTAAAATAAGATATCTTCTTTTCTTAAAAAAAAAGTTCAGAAAACTTCTACAATGTAGAATAGAAGCTTAAGGCGCACGCATTAATAACATCGCCAGCCTTTGGGTTGCTCAAGGCACCACAGCCAGCGCCTAGTGCGCCTGCGGCGCGCCTTTGATAACTATACTGGAAAATTGTTTTTATTGTGTTTGCTTGGTAAGAATGTGTTTGCAAACTGTAATGGCATTTCTATGACTTATCTTCAAAATCATTTAGTTACCATATCTTGCTACTGTACTTCCGTTTTGTTATTCATCTTGTTGGTGTTTGTTTATCAAAGAGAGCTGATTTCCATTGAATGGGTTGGCTGATCCTGATCCTGATCCACTGTAGGTTGTCAATAGAATTCAGAAGATGCGAAAAAAATTTGCCCTTGAACCTACAGATGTGGTGGATGTTTACTTTGAATCTTTGGACGACGATAAATCAAAGCTGGAACAAGTTCTGAATTCTCAGGTAAAGATTTAGCCTCTCTAGTCCTTACGTATTAATACATTTGTGTTGACATATGCTTTATGAGGATATAATTTATACTTCCCTCAATTCCAAACATTTTGGGTTATGGGAACATAATTGAAATGTAGATTTCACTTTCTTTGCCCTGGAAAGTTTGTGTTTGTAGACCTCTGAATTTTCTTTTCCTACCCAGTTCTCCTCTCTTGTTACTCCATTTTGTTGCTGTTTTTTGCAAGGAGAGAATTTGTTGCATTTTCAGTTTGATAGTTTTGCAGAGGCGTTGTTTATGGTTATTGAGATGCATCAATGCATCGTGTCATCTTTTATTTTGTATGTAAGCTTCATTTGCATTGGAGTTCTCTTGACTATCTTCAGTTCTTACTAAATGCCCTTAGGCAAGCTATATGTACATATACATGAAAACTCTGTACATTTTAAAATCAACTTGTCAATTCTTAAGCATCTGATGTTTATAAATGCTATCAACTGAAGTGTATTTAACTTGATTTGTACACAGGAACAATATATCAGAGATGCAATTGGGTCTCCATTATTACCCTCTACCATGATGCCACCACAAGCAGTAAGTTGAATTAAACTGAAATGATCCTTTTATTTGGAGGAATCTGCAAAATCATTCTTAAAATTTAAGTTAATAATTGCTTTGGAGAAGAGAATAACATGTGCCATTTTTTGTTTGTGGAATGCAAAAGGACCTAAAGTATTTAATGGTAGCAGCAATATTGAGAGTTTGCCTTTTTTTTTTGTTTGGAACTGTTACAATTACTGATCTGTGTTTTTTATTTTCTTTAATGGACCAATTTTCCTGTAATTCACGGGCAAATGATCAATAAAGGAGTTTGCTGATCAATATATTTTTAGGTTTGCACGAGTATAGGAGTTCATTATTCAAAGGAACACCTGATTCCTTGGACAGATTGACGTTTTCTTCGTCGTTTGTTAATTTGCTTAACAAAAAGAAGAAAAGAAGAATAACATCCTTACAGATGTTTATGTATTATTTCAAATGTTTGCTTTGCACTTACGAACTTGCAAAATTCCAATATTTTATAAGAGGAGTTCGTGTTGTTGCAATGTATGTGCATGCATTTTCAAGTGCTGCTTTCCCATATAAATTGATGTACACAAATTGCAGGTTGTGATTGGCCAGGAGAGTTATCACCAAATTTACGAATTGTCTTTCACCATTTATTTGACTAGAGGTACTCTAGTGTTCAAATCGGATGCTATTCTGGCATTATATGCAGGTTACTTTTTCTCACGACTCCCTCCCTATAAACTACATCCTCCCTTAGTGGCATCATGCTGCTTCGTCATAAGCAATCTGTGGCTGTGTTTTTCTACATTCCTCCCCCTCTAACGTTGCTAAATTGTTGCAGGAAATACAAAATTTGCACAAGGTCTGGAAACTTACTTGCTATCTCGGGATCATTCTAATTTGAGGTTGGAATTTCAGCTCGGAAATGGCAAGGTTTGTTCCTGATTTCATTCAAATTTCAAAGGATATGTGAATGCTAATTAGTCACTTTTGAAAGTGACTGTTCAACACTCACCACCCTATTGGTTGGTGAGAAAAGAGAAACCTTAAGCAAATAATTTTTTAATTTCCTCATTCTTTATGTTGTGATTTTTTTTCTTTCCTCGCCAACCAATAGGGTGGTATCCAACCCACTTAAAAAAGTGACTGAGCTCAGCATTCCTCTAGTATATATTTGAGCAGCCATAGCAAAAAGCATAAATTGACCATTTTTAGCACTTTGTCTTATGGAACTTGTCATTATTGTGATCATCAGATAACGGTTGATTGCATTGAAGATCAGCCTGCTGTTGATGTGGTATTGGGAGAAGATTTGTTTTTGACGGTTGGCGACTTCTTTTTGAGAACAAAAAGTGGTTAATTTGATTCCTATTGATTGATATCTGATTTTTCCTTATGAAGGTTTTTTTTTTGGTAATTTATACCTTGTTTAAAAAAGTACGCAGCAAAATTAATGTGATTGTATAATCCTCCCTAAAGGTAGTAGATACAGGGAGGATTAATAATTTCTTTTCTTGTACAGATAAAGATGTTTACATTTGTGATTATTTTTTTTGTTCTTTTCCAAAAACAATTTTCAAGTGTTTTTGGAGGACCAAAGCCAGATTTATCTACCTTTTACGATGTAAAATTTCCATTAAGCTCAGTGGGCAATATTTTGTAAATAGTCAACCAAACCAAACCAAAATTGAATTTAGCTTGATTTTCATTTAAATCTATTAAATTGTATATGAAAATGTTGGTTTATTCGATTTGGTTTGGTTGGTAATGTATAAAAGCTAATTGAATCGAACCAACCAAAGTTTTTGTGTATGTATATATTTTCTTGAAAAAATTTATAATGATAGATTTTAATTTTTATATAAAAGAAAATAAATTTTAGTTTATGGCAATTAATTTTGATTTATATTAGTTGATAAAATTATGAACTATGACATTTTATTATAATTTTTAACTGATTTAATTTATGTTATAAAAAAATTATGATAATTAATTTTAATTTATGTTAATTTATAAAGTTATGATAATTGATTTTAATTTATGATAATTTATAAAGTTTTAGATAATTGATTTTAATTTATGACAATTATGATAGTTAATGAAGTTATGATAATTTATTATCATTTATGTTATTTGATTTTAATTTATGGTAATTTATGAAGATGTGGTGATTAATTCTAATTCATTATAATTGATAAAATTTTAGTAATAATTATGATTTATAGTAATTAATTAATGCATTTATAAAACAGATTAAACCTAATTGAACTGTGATATTTTGGGTCAATTTTAGATAAATTTCGGTTTAGTTAGATATTTTTTATTCTACATATATTTCGGTTTGTATGATTTTGGCTCAGTTTAAAACCGAACTGACCGAAAGCATAACCTTAGTAGTATTCATTGTTAGCAGTTAGCAGCACAATATTCACAAATTTTAAGGTGGTGTAATTCGCGATCCAGACTGAACTTGCTTGACATTAAAATGAACCGAAAATAATCTGATCCGACCCGGCTGGCAAGTATAATTAATGAATGCATAATAATAATAATAAAAAAAAAGGCAAATGTGTGCTTTTGTCTTTGCTGATGAATTTTATCTGTCTGCAATTGGTGGATCTTACCCTCGTTTGCTAATTGCAAATGCTATGGTGCAGGTATTGCAGCAATAAAGCTGTCTAATTTAAAGAGGAAATTTCGCCTATCACTTGCTTTTAAATTTTATTTACAAAATTATTTTTCTTTTTAGTTCTTTTTATTTTTATCTAAATAAATTTTATTTGGGCCAAATTTTTTATCTTTTTCATCTTTTCTGAGAGTCACCATCATAGATTTTCATATTTTCCGAGAGCCATTATCTTATTTGTCTTCTTTGAAATTGGATCTAATTTTTCCGCTGAAAAACAAGCTTCTCCGTCGGCGACTGTTAGCGATCTTGAGATTTTCCATGAGAAATTTTATCTTTTAATTTTGTTCCATGCATTTAATTTTTGGATGATAGCTACTAGATTGGCTTTTAACTTTATTTCATGCATTGAATTTTTTTGATAATAGCTACATAATTCTCTTTTTAGGTTCTGGCTTTTCATTGCGATTGCTTTTAATTTTATTCCAGTTTATAGGAAGAGTTAGGAGATTTTGTGTTATTTAATTTAATTTTTTTTTTGTTGAAAATCACCAAAAATTCCAAAGGTATATCTAAAGTATTTTCATAAAATTTCCAAAGATATATTGAATGTATTTACAAGGTATACTTAAGGTATTACCAGGAATTCCTCCTAGAGTATACCTAAAATATCGCTTAGGTATATCAAAAGTATTCCCGATATATTCCAAAAGAATTCCCAATATATAAGCAAGGTAGTCCTAAGTTAAAACCCAAAGTATTCCGAAAGGTATACCAAACTGTTTGTTTAAGAATTTGTGAAGTTTTGAATTTCAATTGAATTCTATTCTTCTTCTTTAATAATCAATTATTCTTGTTTTAGTTTTTTATTGGTTAAAATTGAATCAAGATATACAGAAGGTATACAAAGTATATATGGTTTGGGCACATTTTAGGCGACTTTTCAGGTTTTAGTATTGTTATTTAAGAATTTGCAATGTTTTAAATTTTGATTAAATTCTATTCTTCCTCTTATTATTTTTCTTTAAAAATTCAAATCTTTTTGTTCGTGAAAATTGAATCAAGATATATATGACGTATACTGAAGGTGTACTAAAGATTTATCATTTTGACATATTTTAAGATATTTTGAAATCTAGATACTGCTGTAATTTTAAAAAATTATTTTTAATAAAATTGAAAAAAACTTTGAGCACCGGTAAATTTATAAATTGGTATGCATTTTTTGGTAATTCTGTAACATTCTCTATTTTAAATGGAACTCATTGAAACCAAAATAATATTACATATTCAATTTTGCCATATTGTTATCAAAAAAGAAATAATTATGGGAAAAGAGGTGAGCTAAGATAAGGCTAGTAAAAATTATTAATCACATTTTGACAATCTTCTAATCTTACCACTAGCATCTTTAGTTTCTGAAAATTCTTTCTTTTGATACATAGGGGATTGAGTATTAAACTCGCCACTTTCTTATGATTATGTCATTATAGGTTTAATAATTGAACTAATTTCAATTAGTTGTTGATTCTTCATTTATTAGATCATTTCCAACAATACTCCCTATCTCACTCCTTATTATATTATAAAAAATTCGCTCTCTATTTTAATTTGTCTTGAAAATTATGTATATTCCAACAATATTCATCTCATTTCCTATTTTAATTTTTTATTAATAAAACTATCTTAAAAAAATGAAGAGAGAAAGCAAAAGGAAAAAAAAAGGAAAAAGAAAGAAAAGAACAAAAAAGAGTAAAGGGTAATAATAAAATATTAGTTAGTAGCTCTTAGTAACTCTTAAATTTGAGGAGGTGAAATATAAATTTTAGAATATGAGATTGGTAAGGAAGGAAATAGAGAAGCTGTTGGAAAATATAAAACTCTCTAAATTTAGGTAAAGAGAGAAATATGGAGACTGTTAGAGATGCTCTAATTCATATATCGACCAATTCGAAACTGTGTTGCAAGAGAAACTATCTTCATTGCAGAAATCTCCAAGAACTTCGGCAGCATGATCAAAGAACTGTTCTTTTTTTTTTCCTTTGAACTTTTCTTGTACAGCTGATTCAGGAGAATTTGAATAAATGATATTCATAATCAATTCAACTAACAAAACTGAAAGACTCCAGCACAGCGACATATAAAGTAAAAATTACAAAGACTTCCCTACCTGAACTAGTAATTTCACCCTGAACTAGAGACGGCTTCCTGATAATTTTCTGCTTCAAAAGCACTCTCTTGATCTTCAGGAAAACTGGGAGCTTTTGGAATTAAACCAAGCACCTTGAACATGAGTTGATCAGCATCAAAATCATTGTTAGGAGTAGTCAACAGCTTCTCCCCGGTAAATATAGAATTTGCACCGGCAAGAAAGCAGAGAGCCTGTTCAGCCATTGAGAAACGGACTCGACCAGCTGATAACCTTACCATTGCTTTTGGCATCACTATCCGTGCAGTAGAAATCATTCGAATCATCTCCCATATCTCAACTGGCTGAAAAAATGGAAGTAGACAGAACCAAATTAAAAGTTCTGGGACCCAATTGTATCAAATAAAAGTACAAGTACACTATGTCAACAAAAAAAAAAAGTTCAATGACTCAATTGTATCAAATAAGAATACAAGCACACAATGTTAGCAAATGATAAAAGTTCAAGGACCTAATTCATATATATATATTCAATGCAAAATAAAATAAAATAAAAGTTCAGACACCCAATTGTATCAAATAAAAAACATATGCTCGATGTAAAATAAAAAAGGAAAAAATAAAGGTCAATTGGTTCAGGGAGCCATAGATGCTTCTTGGCCTGTAGATATATAGCTTAGGTTATTATTCTTTAGATATGAATCTCAACAAAAGAAATGTTGCCCTTTTTTATACTTGTGGAAGAATAAAATCAAAATGGGCCAGAAAAGTTAAAGCTTTAATCTGTATAGTTTTGGTTGTAATATTTTGAATTCTTCAAAATTGTTAGATTTAGTTTCTTTATAACACACAAAAAGGTTTTTCTTTCTTTCCATTTAATTTTTAATTGGATATATGTTATGGTTCCACTGGTAATCATCATAATCTTTAGTGTTAAATAGCATTAAATGTTCTACCATTAAATGTTCATAATTAACGTAAAACTAGTTAGGACCATTAGATTTTTTATCTAACGGTTGAAAAAAATAGTACCCAATAAAACCGTAACCATTAAAACCTCTCTCTCTCTCTCTCACACACACACACACACACACATATATATATATATAAGATTTCCACGCAATGTGATAAGAAATAGCAAACTCAACAGCAATAGTATGAATCAGTAATGGCAGAAAGGGAGTAAATTGGTATTCAATACTGAACTATAGTAGTAACAGTCCTATGGCAGCAACTAAAGGAAAATAAACAAAGAAGAAAGAAGAAACAAAGTAAGCTTCTGTGCAGGCAACCCACACTGCCTATGGACAATGTCCCCTTCTCCAAACAAAGTTTGAAGACCCACAAAATTCCCAAAATATTCAACCCCCCATTTCTGCTCACCTCCCACCCTTTTATAACAGAAAACCATTGTTTCCATTTACCTAACAGCCCTTAAACCTACCTAAAGTGTCCTATACTATAATTCTAGAATATTCCTACTTGTTTTGGCTATTCTCTATCACAATGCATACGCAACCAGCTAGTTGCGTACAAAAAAACCAGAATGCCAGTTTTCATTATATGTTCTAAGAAGATAGGAAACATAATCTGAGAAAGTAAACATATACTGGCTTTCTGGAATGTTGCATTATGCACTATCATCATAAATTCCACTAGCAGTAATCTTACCCTTAGGGGCAAATAGATTTAAATTACCTTCTGATCTTCAAGAGGAGTGCCTTTCATAGCAAGCAATGCGTTGATGGGAACACTCTCTGGGTGAGTAGGGAGTGTTGCCAATGTATGCAGCAGACCGACCCTGTCTTCTTCTGCTTCTCCAAGCCCTATTATGCCTCCTATTAATATAGAAAAAATATTGTTATATCCCCAGATTCATCTTTCCTGTGAAAGGAAAAAAAAAAATTATTATCGAATATCAATGAAGACTATGATAAAGAAAGCATAAAGCTTTATGGCAGGGATTCTCTCTTAAACAAATGTTTCCCCAAAGATGTAACCTCAATCAGATCAATTACTAAAAACATTCTACATTCAAATAAACCTAGTTTGCCTTAAGATCACACAGTTTTCCACTTCCACGTATTATATGATCCCTTGAATATCTGGTAACTGGTCATATGTTTGCAGATAAGCATTTCTTAAAAGAAGTCATGAGCAACACCTAACTTACTCCATATAAAAGATGCTCAGCTACTGAGCCTATTGAATGTCATGCCTCATGTGATAAGTTTGTATATATAGTAGAGTAGAAGTAGCTTAGCAAGCAGAGTAGAAGAAGAGCAGCTAAGTTATATTTCTGTACAGTGTCGTTTTCATGTAGAGTAATATTAGTTTCCAAATGGTGCCGTGTTGTTAATAGGCAGGAAAAGTTGTTAGGTGGTTATTTTTGTTTTTTCTTAGTTACAGTAGCTGTATATATAGCTTGAGCTTGTATTCTTGCTCATTAATGGAAGATGCAATTTTCCATCATTCTCTGAATCTTATCATGGTCTATGAGCAGTACAGTCTGCTACTTTTAGATTGCAGGTGACTCCCCGCCATGTTGTAATCCCACAATGGGCCTGGGCATCAGAGGGGAGAGTTGGAATCTGATAAGCCCCAATATGCTGCACTTGTGCTTGTTGAGGAGCTAGGCAGTAGTGGGTGGGCAGGACAGTGGTTATGGGTTATCTTGTGGGAATTGCTGCTGAACTATTGTATTTTGACTTGTGAGGGCTGTTTTATGTTTTAGTGTAGTTGCTCCTAATTCTAGAATGTTCATGTGGGAGTTAGGAGGCAATATAGTGAATTTGTTTAAAGTTTGTTACATGGGGAAGGTTGCTGTTATTATATATAGAGGAGGCTGTATAGGGAGATTTTCATTCTGAATATTCTGTAATCAGTCCTAGTGACTATTGGGAGAGTTTCAAGCCTCTCAAATGCCTGTGAATGTTCCTTTCCAGTTTAATATAGAGAATTTCCTTTTGGTCTTTCTTTGTATTTACTGGTTTTCGCACTTAATTTTCTTAATTCTTGCTTGGTGGTACTTTGGTTCTTATCAGAATCCCACATTGGTTGGGATTAAGAAATTAGTAGTACTTATAATCCTCATCCCTTAAGCTAGCTTTTGGGAAGAGTTAGATTCAAGCCCATTTACCTACCGAATTTTACATGGCATCAGAGCAAGTATGATGAATCTCACTACCTTATTCTTGATTGCTTTGAGGTTTGCGATTCTACCTTTACTTTTTCTTTTTTTTTTTTTACTTCGATCTTTGAGAATCTACTACTATGAGTGAATCGAGAAATAGCAACGATCATAGATTTGAAGAAATTCGATTTGGCAACATTGGCGGATCTTCCTACCTACAAGCTTTGGATAATCCGGGCATGGTCCTAGTGACGAATTTGCTAGATGGTAACAACTTCCTCACATGGAGTCAGTCCATGAAAATAGCTTTGAAGGCAAAGAATAAGCTGTCCTTTATCAAACCAAGTGGAGAAACACCAAAAGAAGGAACAGAAGAGCATGAACGATGGATCAGGGCCAATTCTATGGTAACATCATGGATACTCAACGCTATGAATAAAGACAAAGGAGAGTCATTCATCTATAGTTCTTCTCGAGCTCTATGGAGAGAAGTTGAAGAACACTTTGGGGAATGTAATGGACCCCAAATTTATCAACTTCAACGGGATATAGTTGCTGTTAAACAAGGTAATGTGACTGTGAACTCTTACTATACAAAATTGAAGAAATTATGGGATGAGCTGAATTGTTTGAGCCCGATCCCACGCTGCAATTGTGGAAAATGTGACTGTGGTGCAAGCAAGATGCTTGAAGAGTCAATTTCTCTAAATCGCTTAATGCAGTTATTATAGTTGTTAAAAGCGTGCCTTGGGCTCAAGGCTTACTAGGCTCCAGCCTTAGCACCTTGAAAACCTAAAGGCGCGCGCTTGCCTTGAGCCTAAAAAGAGATGCACCTAGGCGTGCCTTTGTGATATTAGTTAAATATTTGTATTTTTTTTTTTAGTGTCGGGAAATCTAAACTTATAAATTGAAAAGAACTCTTAGTATGTCTTACCACACTTAATTATTTCCAAAACTAACAATAAAATAGAAAAAAAGTGTTAGGGCAAAGAAAACATTTGTTCTACCCTCTACAAAGATAATTTGAATAACACAATTTAGGCACAAGACTAATTGTACTTTGCTATGATAATTCTTAATTGATAAGTGTTAGATCATATTAAATACAGTATTATTAAGCTTAGGATCCTTGTGTGTTTAGTAAGCCTAGGAGTCTTATGTTTAGGATATCAAACCTTAATTAAGTTTTTTTTTTCTCTATGTATGTATTTCTATTTTGTTATTATGACTTACGTGTTTTGAGTTTTAGTATTTATAATATTATATCATCTTGCTAGTAGTCTAATAATAAAATTTATAATTTTTTTCAATTATTTTTTATTTTTGCGCTTCATATCACTCAGGCGCGTGCCTGCGCCTTGGTTCCAAGACCCCTTAGCGCCTTTAATAACTATGACATTTACTTATGGGACTTAATGATGGTTTTAAACATGCAAAAAGCCACATATTAATGCAAGATCCTTTGCCATCTGTTAATAAAGCACACTCTATGGTGTTGAGAGTTGAGAGGCAAAGGCAAGCTTACAGGAGTCAAGAAAAGAATGCAGACGGTGCTGTTCTGTTAGCAAGATCAAACCAGAACTATGGAAAAGGGGTGTATAAAAAGAAAGATCTTGGAAAGAATGAGGATAAATATTGTGATTATTGCAAGAAGCAAGTTCATGTCAGAGACACTTGCTTCAAGCTAAATGTTATACCAGATTGGTATCATGAACTGAAGCAAAACAGGCAGGAAGAACAGCAGGGAAGGTTTCAGGTTAATCTTGCAGATAGTGAAGATGAAGGGAAAGAGATGACAGAAGGGAACATGACTCAAAACCAACTGAATATAGCAGAGTTGGTGAAACAAGAAGTGTCAAAGATTTTGAAAATAAAGCAGGCAGCTGGTGATCGCAATGTGAACTTTGCACAACCACATGAGTATGCAGATCTTTAACTAAAACTTGCTTTTCTGATGACAAGGTTCTAGGAACTTGGATTTTAGATAGTGAAGCTACAAGTCATATTTGTGCAGAACAATATATGTTCACATACTTAAAACCTATACCCAAACTTATTACTGTTCATTTACCAAAGGGATCTACAGTTCAATTAGGTAAGTATGGAGCTGTTCAATTGAATTCCAATATCATCTTAACCAATGTTCTTTACATACCAAGTTTCAATCACAATCTTCTGTCTGTACAGAAGCTGACTAAACAAGGACACATGAAGTTCATATTCACTCGTGACTGCTGTTTTCTACAGGACAAGAAGAATGACCAAATTATAGCAACTGGAAGAGTTGTGGGCAACTTCTATATCCTCAACAATATGTAAATAAGACCTTAGATACTGATGCTCATCTTTGGCACAGTTGAATGGGGCACCCATCAGACAATGTTTTGTCTCATTTAGATTTTCTTAATAAATCTGATATTACAGATTGTAGATCTTGTATCATTTGTCCTCAAGCAAAACAAATAAGATAAGTTTTTCCTATTAGCCAAACTGAAACCAAAAATATCTTTGACATTGTGCATGCAGACATATGGGGGCCAAACAAAGAAGCATCACTGACTGGTGCACATTATTTCTTAACCTTGGTAGATGATTTTAGCAGAGCCACATGGACATTTATTTTGCAATGTAAAGCCCAAACAGTACCTCTTCTTACAAAGTTCTTTCACATAGTTAAAATCCAATTCAAATTCAATATTAATACCATCAGATCAGACAATGGAGCAGAATTTCTCAGTACTCATTGTCAACAGTTACCTCTTTTGGTACCCTACATCAAAGAACTTGCACTTACACTCTACAGCAAAATGGAGTTGTAGAGCACAAGCATAGACACTTGGCACAAATAGCTAGGGCTTTACTCTTACAGTCAGGGTTACCAACTCTATTTTCGGAAAATTCAATTCTTCATGCCACATTTCTGGTAAATAGACTGCAAACCAAACTCCTAAATTGGAAAACTCTTTGAAATCTTGTTTTCTACTCCACCATATTATACCATAGTCAAAACCTTTGGTTATCAGGCTCCTGCTAAAAACAATCTACCACAATTAAGCAAATTTGCTCCTAGGTCTGTCAAATGCATTTATTTGGGACATAGTTCAGGAAAAAGGGGTTATAAACTGTACGACATAGATCAAAAGGTAACCTTCACATCTAGGGATGTGATTTTCTATGAGGACATCTATCCTTTTAAGACAGATTTTTCTTTAACCACCTCTAATCCTTCTGTTTCAGTCACTCCTCTTCCTATACCAGATGAAGCTTTTTCTGATTCTCTTCCACCATCATGTACTCATTCCCCTAGACCTTCACCAGACACTACTATATCTTCTTCACCTAGACCTTGTCCCAACCTCAGAAGAAGCACTCGAGCCATCAAGGCTCCCACATGGCTGCAAGACTTTGAAACAGATGTTAACCAAGTTGTTACATCCACAATACCTCACCTTAATGGACATTATAGTTCTGCTCAACTATGTTTTATGGCTAACCTGTCTAATGTTCAGGAACCTAAGAACTACCAGGAGGCAGCTCAGCACCCTGCATGGGTCAAGGCTATGGAAGAGGAGCTGCTTGCTTTAGAAAAGAATAATAGATAGCATTTAACACCCTTGCCACCAAATAAGAGACCTATTGGCTCAAAATGGGTCTATAAGCTAAAGCTTCAACCAGATGGCAGTATAGACAGGCACAAGGCAAGGTTGGTAGCTAAAGGCTACAACTAGATTGAAGGTGTGGATTTTCAAGATGTTTTCTCTCCAGTGGCTAAACCTGTGACTGTTAGATTCATCTTAGCAGTGGCAGCAGCAAAGCAATGGCCTCCCCGCCAATTAGACATCAACAATGCCTTCCTCCATGGCTATGTTGATGAAGATTTGTATATGCTACCACCAAAAGGGTATCATAAAGCCATTTCAGGCCAAGTTTGAAAGCTTGTGAAGTCCTTCTGTGGCCTCAAACAAACATCAAGGCAGTGGAATGCAGAACTCAGTGCTAAATTACAGTCCCATGCTTTTAGGCAATCTATGCATAATCATTGCCTCTTTATCCTTGATACAGATGTTGAGTTCCAAGCTCTAGTAGTCTATGTTGATGATGTTTTATTAACAGGAACCTCAGAGGCAGCCATCATCAAGGTTAAGCACTTTTTGGACACAACCTTTACCATTAAGGATCTGGGCCCAGCAAGGTATTTTCTTAGACTTGAAATACTCAGAACCACCACTGGCATCTTTCTTAATCAAAGAAAATACACCCTAGATCTCACGGATGCAGGCATCATTGATGCAAAGGCAGTGTCTACTCCTTTTTGTAAAGGGGCTTCTCCAACTTGAAGAGCGATCTCTGCTGCCAGACCCTCAAAAATAGAGGAGACTCATTGGCAGGTTACTCTATGTCTGCTTCACTAGACCATATGTGACTTTTGTTGTACAACAGCTCAGTCAATTTGTTCAGTGTCCTTGCTCCTCCCATGAGCAGGCAGCACTTCATGTGCTGAGATATCTCAAGGGCACCCCATCCAAATGTCTCTTGTATACCAGCCAAAACTCACTCAGCATGAGGCCTTCAGTGATGCAGACAAGGCTATTTGCAGGGACACCAGGAAATCCGTGACAACATATTGTGTGTACCTTGGCTCTTCATTGCTCTCTTGGAAGACTAAGAAACAGACCACAGTGTCACGATCTTCAGCTGAGGCTGAGTACCGCAGCATGGCCAGCACTGTTTGTGAATTACAATGGTTGAATTATCTACTTCAAGAGTTCAAGCTTCAAGTGTCCCTTCCTATCACACTTTGGTGTGACAACCTAGCGGCTATCCACATAACAGAGAACCTGGTCTTCCATGAGAGGACCAAGCATCTTGATATAGATTGCCACTTGGTTCGCGAGAAGTACAAAGTTGGCTTTATTCTCCCATGCCATATTTCTTCCAGCTCTCAAGTTGCAGACATCTTTACAAAGGCCTTGAGTACTCTTTTTGATAAACATTGTTTCAAGTTGGGCTTGTTGCAGTTGCAACCAGCTCCAACTTGAGGGGGTTGTGATAATTTTGTATAAATATATATATATATATAGTGAAGTAGCTTAGCAAGCAAAGTAGAAGAAGAGCAGCTAAGTTATATTTCTGTATGGTGTCGTTTTCATGTAGAGTAATATTAGTTTCCAAACGGTGTTGTGTTGTTAAGAGGCAAGTAGCTCATTTAGGCGGGAAAAGTTCTTAGGCGGTTATATTTGTTTTTTCTTAGTTACAATAGCTGTATATATAGCTTGAGCTTGTATTCTTGCTCATTAATGGAAGATGCAATTTTCCATCATTCTCTGAATCTTATCATCATGGAAAGTGATATTCGCATATAAATATAAATGAATTTAAAAGTGTTAAATTTTTAGGAAAGAATATAATATTTCCTTTTTAATTTTTAGGAAAAAATCTAATTTCTTTTTTTATTTTTTTATGAAAGAATTTAATATTTCCTTTTTAATTTTTAGGAAAAAATCTAATTTCCTTTTTTATTTTTTTAGGAAAGAATTTAATATTTCCTTTTTAATATAGAAATTAGCTAATTTGAGGGATTTTCCATTTTCTAAGGGTTTCCTAATTTGAGGCTGATTCTCTACTATTTATATGTAATTGTTTCTAAAGAAATATATGACATAATTATTTTTCTCTTAAAACCTTCATGGTATCAGAGCCTTGTTGCTCTTTTTTTCTGCTTTCCCATAAATGATGTCCTACAAGTCGGTGATGACCGGCGGTCAAAGAAACTCTACTGCCACGTCTGATTCTTCCAGTACTTCAGAACCTATTCCAACCAATCCCTCTATTTCTTCCACACCTGTACGTACAGATTCTTATTCCCAAAATTCAGATATGTTTCTCATAGGTATAAGACTCAATGGGCATAATTATCTTGAGTGGGCTCAATCAATAAGGTTAGCTATTGATGGACAAGGCAAACTTGGGCATTTAACTGGAGAAATTCCAAAACCTGCTGTGGATGATCCAAATTTGAAAAAATGGTAGTCTAAAAATTCCCAGGTTCGTGATCTTTACTCAGACTTGAAGAATTCTTCTCAAATTTTTGAGTTGTAAACTCGCCTATGGAAATCTAAATAGCATGATCGTGATGTTACCACTTATTACAATGAATTGGTAACATTATGGCAGGAGCTTGATTAGTATTATGATAATGTTTGAGAGAATTCGAATGACTATGCTTGTCATAAGAAAAGAAAGGAAAATGACATAGTTTATATGTTTTTAGCCAGCCTTAATCGGAGCTTGGATGAAGTTCGAGGTTGTATTCTAGGTAGAAAACCATTGCTCTCCATTCAGGAAGTTTATCTGAGATTAGACGTGAGGAGTCAAGGAGAAAAGTCATGATGAATAGTGTTGATCCTGGTTTAAATATTGCATCTAAAAGTTCTACCCTTGTGACTAAAAGTACTGATTCTAATAATGAAAGACGGAAAAAACCATGGTGTGATCATTGCAACAAACCATGGCATACTAAGGAGACATGTTGGAAGCTTCATGGTAAACCAACAAACTGGAAATCAAAATCCAAACATGATGGTCGTGCCAATCAAGTCACTACCACAGAAATTTAGGAACCTTCTATCAACTTAGATGCGATCCCTTTTACTAAGGAACAATTCGAGCACCTGTATAAGTTATTTCAATCTCCAAAGTTGTCCTTAACTCTATCTTGTTCTTTTGTTCAAAAAGGTAATTCTCTTGTTACTGCCTTTCTTGGTGTTGTTCCCGATCCTGTTTATTCTTGGATAATTGATTTTGGTGCTACTGATCATATGACGGGTTGTTCTAAATTATTTTCTTCCTATAGTCCTTGTGCAGGAAATAAAAAGGTTAAAATAGCAGATGGTTCACTCTCGGTAATTGCCGGGACTGGAATTATTAAACTTCCTTCAATGATAACCCTTCATGATGTGCTCCATGTTCCAAATTTATCTTGCAATTTGTTGTCCATTAGTAAACTTACTTCTAATCATCAGTGTCTAGCTAAATTTTACCCTTCTTATTGTGAATTTCAGGACTTGACCAAGGGGAGGATGATTGGCAATGCTAAGGAAAAAGATGAACTCTATTATTTTGACGATAGACCTACTTCTAGTAGACAAAGTCAAAGTACTTGCCTCAATTCTATTTCTGTTTCCACATATAATAATATCATGTTATGGCATTATAGGTTAGACCATTCTAGTTTTCAGTAGTTAAAGCACTTGTTCCCAAGTTTATTTTAAAAAAAAAATCCATATTTTCGATGTAAAGTTTGTCAATTTGCTAAACATCACCGTGCATCTTTTTCCCCCCCAACCTTATAAACCAACTACTCCTTTTACCATGATCCATAGTGATATTTGGGGTCCTTGTAGAACTCCTATATATTCTGGTAAAAAAATGGTTTTTGACTTTTATTGATGATCACACAAGATTAAGTTGGGTTTATTTGATGAAGGATAAATCAGAAGTACAAACAATTTTCAAAAATTTTTACACCATAGTTCAAACACAATTTCAAACAAATATTAAAATATTGCGGAGTGATAATGGATGATAATATTTTAAAAATACTTCATTTCTTTCTTGAAAAATGTATTGTTCATCAAAGTTCTTGTGTTGACACTCCGCAACAAAATGGTTTAGCTGAAAGAAAAAACACGTGTTGGAAGTTGCACGGGCATTATTCATTACCAATCAAATACCAACATATCTTTGAGGTGAAACTATTCTTACCGCTACATATCTCACAAATAGAATGCCTAATAAGGTTTTAAACTTTGAAACTCCTTTTAATGTTTTCCAAAGGTTATTTCTTTCTAATAGACTCTCTTCATCTATACCATTAAAGATATTTGGATGTATCGCATTTGTTCATAATCATAATTACAATCAAGGAAAATTTGCTCGCCGAGCCACGAAATGTGTGCTTATTGGATATGCTTTAGCCTAAAGGGGTTATAAATGTTATTAACCAATTTCAAAGATTAGTATGGATGTTACATTTTTTGAATTGATTCCCCACTTCAAACCTCATCTTTAAGGGGGGGAAACCAAAATAAAGATTCGATTTTTTATGACTTCTCCCAAATTAAAGATTCACAACAAAACAATTCTTTCCCTAACTTTGTTGTCCAGCTGCAAAATCCAAATTTTTTTAGTCAAGGTGATGGTGGGTTAAATGTTTTAAATGCTGAAAATACAGGTCTACCTAGAATGACATCTCTTGATGTTCATGAATCTAGGAAAATAGGAAAAGAAACTACAGCAATAGTGCTATTTGATATTGTCTACTCGCGGCAGAAGACAACTCAAAAGAAAGGGTCTTCCAATCCTTTGCATTGCCCATAATCCATTAACCCTTCAGGTAAAGGTTCTATAGATTCTTTACCTTTATCTTCAAGTTTGGAATCAACTAATCTTGAACCCGAGTCTTGTTTTCAATTTTTGACGATTCTAATCTTACGATTGCTGTTCGAAAAGGAGTAAAGTCTTGTACCCAACATCCATTGTCCAAATATGTGACTTATGAAAATCTCTCACCTGCTTTTCGTGCTTTTACTTCACAATTGTCTTGCATGGAGATTCCTAATAATGTGCAGGATGCTTTGAAAGTTCCTGAGTAGAAGGAGGTTGTTCTTGAGGAGATGAAAGCCCTAGAAAAAAATGGCACGTGGAAATTAGTTGATCTACCAACAAGAAAGACAACTGTAGGGTGCAGATGAGTGTTCACTATCAAGTATAGATCTGATGGCTCCCTAAAACGATACAAAGCTCACCTTGTAGCCAAGGGATTCACTCAAACCTATGGCATTGACTACTTGGAGACATTTGCCCCAGTTGCTAAACTAAACTCTATAAAAGTTCTCTTGTCTCTTACAGCTAATTTTGACTGGTCTCTGCATCAATTGGATGTAAAAAATGCGTTTCTCAATGGAGATTTGGAGGAAGAAGTGTACATGGATGCACCTCCTGGATTTGGTGAGAATTTTGGTACAAAGGTGTGTAAACTAAAGAAGTCTTTATACGGGTTGAAACAATCACCCTGAGCTTGGTTTGAAAAATTAACTCAGTTCATTAAAGATCAAGGGTATTCTCAAGGGCAAGGTGATCATACAATGTTTTTCAAACATTCACAACATGGGAAGATTTCCATACTAATTAGGTATGTGGATGATATCATTCTTACTGGAGATGATGTATTTGAGATGAACCGTTTGAAGAATTCCATCTCTTCAGCTTTCGAAATTAAAGATTTAGGGCTTTTGAAATATTTTCTTAGCATGGAAGTTGCTAGGTCGAAGAAAGGGATTTTTGTCTCTCAAAAGAAGTATGTTCTTGACCTTCTTAAGGAGACTGGTATGAGCGGTTGTAAGCCAGCTGACACATCTATAGATCCCAATCAGAAATTCGGGGATGGTGAAGGCGGTGATATGGTGAACATAACTCAATATCAGAAGTTGGTGGGTAAGTTGATTTACTTATCACATATGAGACCAGACATTACTTTTGCTGTGAGCTTGGTAAGCCAGTTTATGCATTCACCGTACCAAAAACACCTTGAGGCAGCTTATCAGATTCTTAGATACTTAAAAGGTACACCAGGCAAAGGGTTATTGTTCCAAAAGACCACACAACCAAATATAGAAGCATATAGGTGATTGATAGAAGATCCACTTCAGGATATTGTACTTATGTTTGGGGAAATTTGGTCACATGGCGAAATAAAAAACAAAATGTCGTAGCCGAGGCTGAATATGGGGCTATGGCTAATGGAGTTTGTGAAATGCTTTGGTTAAGGAAAATTCTTGAAGAATTACAAATACCGATTCATATGCCGATGAAGCTATATTGTGATAATAAAGCTACCATTAGCATTGCTCAAAATCCAATCCAACATGATCACACGAAGCATGTGGAGATCGACACACTTCATAAAGGAAAAGATTGATAGTGGTGCTGTTTGCATGCCTTTTGTACCTTCTACATAACAAATAGCTAATATCTTCACCAAGAGACTCTTTAGAACTAATTTCGAGTTATTTTTAAGCAAGTTGGGCATGATAAATATCTATGTACCAACTTGAGGGAGGGTGTCAGATTTTTAGGAAAGAATACAATATTTCTTTTTTAATTTTTAGGAAAAAATCTAATTTCCTTTTTTATTTTTTAGGAAATAATCTAATATTCCCTTTTTAGTATAGAAATCAACTAATTTGAGGGATTTCCTATTTTCTAAGGGTTTTCTAATTTGAGGCTGATCCTCTACTATTTATATGTAATTGTTTTTAAAGAAATACACGACATAATTATTTTTCTCCTAAAACCTTCAAAAAGATCCTTGCAAAAGTTAATATTAAACCATTGTTTTTATCATGTTGATTTCGGTAGTAATGACATTGGCCATAATGTAGTAGAAGGCTTTCTGAGTGATAATTATTAGTCTATTATCCTTACAGCAGGTTCTTTCTTTATTATTGTTCAAAAACTAACTGAATATTTTTTAATAGAGCAAGACATTTTGTTGTCCTTAGTGAATAGCTCAAGTAATAATCGAGTGCAATGGATTAGGCTCAATTGAAAAGAAAAAGATGAAATCTTTATTTCATGTTGCTTGCCTTGGTGCCCCTATATGACAAAAATCTCTCTTGGCAACTCCACGGGGATTCATCTATTCAAATAATTGCGCTTATATGAATATTATGAAGGAAATGTTTACGAGGACTTTGTAGCCACTTGACTCCATTAAGACAAATTATTGTAAAGTTTAAAGGTCACCTGAGCAGACATTAATTCCTGCTTCTCGGACATATTCAAGGGTTTTCAGCCGCTCATCATATGACCTTGTAGTGATAATATTAGGGTAATATTCTCTTGAGGTATCAAGATTATGATTGTAAGCTGTAAGACCAGCTTTTTTGAGTTCCTCCGCCTGCTGCTTCTCCAGCATTCCCAAAGTGCAGCAAACTTCCATGCCCATTTCCCTGGTACACACAAGACATTTCAATCACAGACCTGAGATTTGATTTGAAGAAAAAAATGCATAACAAGTCTAGGGCCCAACCCTTTCAGCATTTTTGCATGATGTGACTTCTCTACAGCTTGGAACTTACAACTTGGAAATGCATAAGACAACAATACTTATATTGAACATTTGATAGAAATTTCAAAAATGTTGAGGCAAAAATAATTAAAATAAAAAATGAAGATAGTTAATTATCAGTTTATCACTGCTGTGCTCTAATACAAGGTAAGAGTAAACAACGATTAACCCCTGATATCAGAACTTTAAAGAGAACAGAATATCCGTCCCACTTACGTTGCAGTAAAAAAAAACCCTTCCAATAAAATTTCTTAAGTTGTTCAAAGGCAAGAATAATAAATTAACTATTGTATGAAAAGGAAAAATATCATCATTGCTTACTTCCTTTATAAAGTAATTTATTTTTCAGCATCAATTAAAAAGGGAATATTAAAAAGTATAAGATTAGTTTCTTTAATTATGGTTTCCATCAAATTTTTCAATGTATACCAGAGCTTACTTTGAAGAATGTAAAGACAAAACCAGTATACAGGTGATGTTAGAACTGTTAAAGTATAGGAATCAAAATTTTGATGGTTCTTGATCATAAACACAGTGGAAGCTTTTCACTTGTTTTTTGCATAAATAAATACAGAACTGCAAACAGGGAGATAGAGGGGAATCTCAGACAGAGAACACCACAACTTTTTATTGTTTGCAAGAATCAAATTATACATCAATGATAGTGGAATCTAGATGAATCTATGTCATCCAACTCCTAATTGATATATGAAATGAACCATCAAAAAAGACTATGGTGCACTGGACTTGAAGACAACATCTAATGAAAGTATGATAGTAAAAAGACATTGTTAGCTCAATTTATTATCTCCTATAACATTTTCAGCAAAAAGTTAAGTTCGATAATATGAAAATTCAAAGTGACTTTCTCAATTTAGTAAAAACAATAACATTTTCTTCATCCCATGGGGTTCCAACAATTTACTTCAAATATTATCATGTAAGGTGTAGATTCCAGATTTAAAATCAACTACTACATACAAAAAATTGCTATTTCTCCAAGTTCTTCCATTCAGCACCCATTTTCACAGAACAACTGCATAACAGTATTGCAAACACCTAGCCATCCATATACAGAATTTTTGTGTTCCCAATATTTACTGTGCCTTCTGTTCATGAATATCTGCATCAAGCGGTATGCTTCTTACCTAATCTCCTTTACATAATCTAGGATCTGGTTAAAGCTAGTCTTTCTTCCTACTGTGTCTCTCCAAGCAGCACCCATACAGAAACGTGTGCTACCAGCCTCTTTTGCCTGTCATGAGAGATATAACATATCACGTGCCACTTAATTACTGCACAAAACAAAACCTATCAGTTTCAATGAGGGAACAAAATCAATTTGCAGGAGATCATCCAATAGAAGTATTCTACTAGTTGAAGTGTTGAACAAACACTGTATATACCAATAATATCCACACATAATTTGAAAGGTGCCACATACTTCGGCCACCCAATTTAGTTAACTATAATGGCAACACATAATTTCAACAAATCCATGAAAGATTAGCTAAACAAAAGCACATCAAAACTAGGATAGAGAACAATTTTCTTTGAACAAACAAAAGTACAAAAAAAAAAAACCTAGTGCATTGCTGGCAAGGAGAATTTTTCAGCTATGAAGGATGTTAACTCTGACATGGAACTTCAGAAGTGAACTATGTTCTTTATAGTGTATATATTTCTCTTTGACAAAAAGAGGCAAAATAATTCAACCAAATAATGTCAATTGCCAAAAAAAAAAAACAAGTTTTTATCCCATAGGCAAATATGATTCAATGAATACATAGTATTTCGATTCAAATTTGAAATAAAAATAAAAAAGGAAGAGGAAGAAATTGAAGTGGTACAAAAGGATAAAAAGGATTAAAAGTGTACATGCCCTTTTGGCAGCCTGCATAACATCGTCCTTGGTCATGAGCTTTTGAGCTTTAACTCCAGTCTTATACCTTGAAGATTGAGGACAATATGAACAATCCTCACTACACCCACCAGTCTTGATAGAAAGGAGAGTACATTGCTGTACTTCTCTAAAATTTTGAGCATGTCTATGAACTTGAGCCTAGCAAAGAGGGAAAAGAAAAAAAACCCAAAATCAATATGCTAGCTTTAGCCACCATTATATAAGCATTAGCAAACAAGTAGAAATTTAAATAAAAAGAGAAACAGAAAGCAGACTGACTCCGTGAAAAAGGAGATCAAGAAGAGGAGAATCATAAATATCCTTGATTTCTTGACGGGTCCAATCATTTCTTGGACCTTGTTTGATACTTTTCTCAGCCTGAATTGCAGCAGATGAAGATGAATATGAAGAATGCCATGAAAAAACTGAAGAGGGTCTTAGTTGTTGAGATCTGAGGATTGATCTAATCGAAAACATATTCAGTTATATGTTTTTTTGTTTGAAATATGTCTTGTCTTTGTTTCGTTAAAAACAAGGAGATGAAGCAGAGTAGCAGAAGAGTGAGAGGCCAGGTGGGTTTAAAGAACTCAACTACTCACTACCTAACTTGCACTATTATTTCATCAGTGCAATGTCCAATTGTCTAAAAATCGACAAGTTAATAAATCGAAAAAGTCAGCCAATCACGAATTTAAAATTGAACTTGAATTGTATTGGTTTATATAGTATTTTTATAAAATATAATCTGTCTCATATATAATAAAATATAATATGTCTTATACACAATGAAAATAAAGAATAAATTGGAAATTTTTTTAGTGTACAAAAGTATAACTAAATATTTAATTAATTATTAAATATAAAGATAATTTATAACTTGAAAATACAATCAACTAAAATTTTTAAATTGTAAAAGAAAAGTAATATAAAAAAAGTAAGAAAAAAATATAAAAATGAGTGAACAATCCCACATAAAAAAAGTAAGAATGAAAATAACATATCATTTTATAAATAATGATAAGTTAATTGTTTAAAAACATATTTATTTTGACTAATTTGATTAATTTATAGGTAATCCATCTAATTTTAGGGTCAATTTTTTTGTTGAACTGATTGAATTGATTAGATTGGATCAAATTTAATAATTAAAATTTTTTGTAAAAAAGAAAAAAATAAAAAAAACTGGTTGAACTGCCAAGTCGTCGGTTTTTTTACCAGGTTGTTTTCCTCCCGATTTTGAGGGTAGTTTTTCCTGTTGAACCGGCTGGGCCGGTCCAATTTTTACAACCATAGTCTCCATTCATTAGTTTTTTTTATTAATAATCTAAAAAATATTGGAATGTTGTTAATATTACATCGATTTTTTTAATCAAAATATTATATTAAGTGGGCTTAATTACTAAAAAATTTCCAATCTTTTATATTATGCACAAATCTAATACAACCTTAGAGTAATTACATAATAATGCTTATCGTTTGCCATTTTTTAACAATTTTAGCTTCCGGTCAAATAATTCGGAGAATCGTGTCTATGTGGGGACCAAAAAATTTTAAAAAAATAATAAAAAATGTTGAATTAGCAAATTACAATTAAATTCCTAACAAGTCATAAACTTTTTTAGAAAATATTACCAAAAAAAAAACCACAAACATTAATTTCACTCATTATCCACTGCCTATTCACCAAAATCTTCCAATTTCAACCCAAATCCCTTATTTTAGTCAACACAGGATTTCCTTTTGGTTTCTCTTTAAAACTTCTCAGCAAACCAAATGGACTAGACAAAGCTATAACACTAAAAGAAAATTATAAAAACTTTGATAATGATATGATATGGAATGCATTTAATGTTTCCAATCGCTTGCATTTTTCCCACTAAAAGCTTCGAAGTCCATTTCCTCTTTTGTTACTATGATTTTAGGCACAAATTTCTTAAACCAAGAGGAATATATGATCTTCGACATTGTAATTCGGTTGCTTGGATTCGGATCCAGGAGCTTTATGATTAGTTTGCAAGCTTTCGAGAAGAACCACAGTGAGCATTTGAAATCTTTTTGTACATAGCTATTATGTTATCATCTTAAAGCGACAAGAAATCAGCGAGGAGAACATAGAAAATAACACCACAAGACCAGAGATCTACTTCAGCTCCATCATATCCTTTCTTTCCGATAATCTCTAGTGCAACATACACCGGTGTATTGCAGGTGGTGTGTAGCAACCCATCTTACTTCAGATGGTTCGAGAAGGTGCTAAAACCAAAATCGGTAACTTTCAAGTTACCATTCTTATCGAGAAGCAAATGGGGAATGAAAGAAGGAGGTGGGGTTAGGGATTGCTTACTGATTTGGAGATTTTATATGAAGAAGGTAGAATTCAAACATGTGCGTTTTGGTAGAGCTGACATGGTACTCCGGTGTGTTGAGTCAGAAAAATTTTTCCCAAAAAAAAACGACATCCACATAGGTATTAGAACACTTTTTTTATCGGATGCTATAATTGTTAAAAATTTGCAAACAATAAACATCATAATGTAATTAGTCTAAGGCGGTGCTAGATTTGTGCAAAGCATAAAATGTCGAGAATTTTTTAGTAATTAAGCCTATTGAGTGGATGTTCATAACTCTAAAATTTTTTATTGTATTTTATAATCTTCATCCTTTTAATTTCTAACTTAATTATATGGTATTATTGTGGTTTTAATTTCACAATAAAATTATGTAACTCCCCACACTTATATGCCTATAAATAGAGGCATATTGAAAGAACAAATTACAAGTGAAGATATTCTCTCAATTCTCTTTTTTTTTTTATCTTTTTACTTTATTGTTCATTCTTTAGTTACTTTTATTTATTTTTATAACACGTTATTAGCATGAATTCTCTCAACAAGATAATAAATTTGGTTTTATTCATAATTTTTATTTACTACAATTGATAATAGTGAATAAGCTTAATAAATCATTATATGTAAAAATAATTTCTTGTTTATCTTCAAATTCTATTATGTTTTATGTTTATGATCATGATAAAATTTTATATCTAATAAACTTCTCTATTTGTGTGTTTATATCTCATATATTTTATGACACATTTATATCATATTTATGTTGTTAATATATTATTTATGTGTATAATATATTATTTTTTGTTTATGTACTTATAATATATTTTCTCATTTAAATTTTTTTTATCAATCTTAATGTATGATATTATTAATTTTATTAATATATTTGTTAATTTGTCTTAAGTATATGTAATTAGACCTAATAAATTGTAATAAGAAATTTGGAATTTATAATTAATTGAAATTGAAATATTAAATGGAAATTATTAAGTGATTTATTAGTTGAAATTACATTATATGCATATATTACAACATATACATATTATGTATGTTATCACATATAATTAGTATGTTGTTGATAATCATATGAATATATATTCTTAATATTCTGATTTTTTTTATGACTTGACATAAATTTCTATAAAAATTTGATAATTCGAAATATGAGCATGATATCATCAATCATTAAACATGTGTATTCATAAACATAATGAATATTGTTTAATATTATAAATTATTCTTGTTAGTGATAAAATGTTATAATAAATTTTATATATTTGATATAAATATGAACATAGCATACTAATAAAAAAATATGACTAGAATTATATGCTATTATTTCTAGTTTTTATTTTTATCATAATATTAATGACAAATCTTGCAAGAGTTTATGATTTATGACATTAGTAAAAGAAAAAAAAGTAATATTTTGTCATGGATATTGGATGCTAAAATTCATCTAAACGTGAATGGTCTTGGTAAATACTAACAAAAAATGAATTCAAGAATCTAATCAAGAAAATGCTAAATCCTAAATTTTCCTTCGTCATTGTCTTAATGAGAGATTGAAATATAATTATTTCATAGTGAAAAACCTTCATGTTTTTTGAAACAATTTTAGTATTTAATTAATTAGATATGCATTTGAAGTATATTAAAATATTTGGAATAATTTGAATATTTTGTTAATTGAATATGTATCTAAATTACACAAAAAATTTAGTTGATTTATATCAAGATTCCTTGAAGGAGAAAATAAAATATACAAAAACAAACTTGGCATACTAAGATGATAACTTGTTTTTGAATGATTGGGTAAAACACACTTAGATGTTGCAGATTTTTTAAAATAAGAAAATGAAAATATTAATTCATGAAAATGCTCAAAATAAAAATGAAGTATCCATATTATGAAAGAAAGTTTGACTAAAATTTTATTTATGTATGCTTAAATACAATATTTTAATTTATTTGATTATATTATTATCTTTTAAATTTGTGCGATCAAATAATATATTATACCTTTATAATTACTTATTGCAATTTATTTGTTTTTCTTAAGAAATATGGATGTTTCTCACTCATCGAGAGCTTGCAAGAACAATGACGAATATATATGCTTAACAGACAGTGCAATGACACATACTATATTGATAAATAAAAAATATTTCTTTAGTTTGATTATGATGAAAGCAAATGTTAGTACAATATCAGGTTCAACAAACTTGATAGAAGGTTTCGGAAGAGCTCATATCCTCTTAAATAATAGAACAAGATTCACAATTGATAATGCATTATTATCAACTAAATTAAAGAGGAATTTGCTAAGTTTTAAAGGTATACGTCATAACGAATATTAAATCGAGAATTGTAATCACAATTGTGTATAATATCTTTATATTACATCAATAGTCTCAAATGAAAAACAGATTTTAAAAAGGTTGTTCGAGTAGTTTGTACTATACCTGAATTAGTGCAATTGAATCACACGCAATAATGAACAAGAAATTCACTAATAGAAATATTTTTATTGTTTGACATGATTGGTTGGGTCATCTCGGATTAACTATGATGCGTAGAATAATTAAGAATTCAAATGGATATCCATTAAAGAACTAGAAGATTTTTTAATTTAATGAATTCTTATGTGCTGCTTGTTTTCAAAATAAATTGATAATTCGATCAAGTTAACTATTTAAATATTTTATGGTAATGATAAATGCATGCATCTACACGATTGTGAGATGTTTACTTATTATCAACTCGCAATTTGGCGCTTGTGAGATTACTTGTTCAAATAATTAAATTGCATGCACAATTTCTAGATTATTCAATCAAGTCTATATGTCTTGATATTGCAGATGAATTTGCATCTTAAGCTTTTATTGATTATTGTATATTAGTTAGGATAACTGTTGAAAGACTAATTACCTATGTTCATACACAAAATGGTCGTGCGAAATGAGAACAAAACTCCTCATTTCGGCTTGGGGACATGCTACTTTGCATGCAGCAGTACTGATATGCTATAGGCCAATATCATATCATAACTTCTCCCCATTACAATTGACTTATGGTTAGCAACCAAATATTTTCCATTTAAGAATTTTTGGATGTGCAGTTTATGTTCCTATTGCTCCACCACAACGCATTAAAATGGAACCTCAAATAAGGTTGGGAATATATGTTGGATTTGATTCCCCTTCCATCATTAAATATCTTGAACCATTGACTAGTAATTTATTTACAGAAAGTTATGCTAATTGTCATTTTAATGAGACAATTTTCCCAATATTAGGGGAGAAACAAAGCAACTGAATTATGAAATTATATGGAATGCATCTAGATCCTCATACTAATCAATATGAGTAAGAAGTATGAAGAATAATACATTTACTAAATTTGGCAAATCAATTGCCCGTTTACTGACCTTAAAAGAGTGACTTAGTCACATACACCAGTTGCAAATGCTCTTGCTCGAATTGATATCCCCATAGGACAACTTGCTACAACAAAAGAGTCTAAAGCATGTCTGAAGCATGGAAGACTAATCAGTTCCAAAGATAAATTTTCTAAAAAAGGAAAAGGAACTAGTCAATAAGATAACCTAATTGAGGAGACATAAACTCTTGAAGAGTCTATTGATATAATAACAAATAAATCTCTAAAAGAGATTCATGTAACTGAAAATGATAATAATGACGAGATCTTAATAATGTCATTACGGGAAAAAGATTGAATCAAGAGAAAATAATCGCCAATGACGTCTTTGTTTATAATGTAGCAATTGATATTATGGAAGAAAATGAAGATTAGAGCCAAAAACAATTAAAAAAATGTCAAAATAGATGCGATTGGTTGAAATTAAAAGACGCAATACAGCCTGAATTAAAATCACTTGATAAATATGAAGTTTTTGGGCTAATAGTTCAAACACTTGAAGGTGTAAAATCCATTGGATACAAGTGGGTATTTGTGCTATTTCAAAAATATTATGTTTTTATGAGTGCTGAAACTATTATTTTATGGCGATCATCAAAACAAATTTTGATTGCTATCAAATCATGCTGAATTAATTACAATTCATTAAACAAGTCAGGAATGTGTATGATTGATACAAATGACGCAACATATTAGAGAAACAAGTAATTTATTTGTTAGCAAAAGAACTCATATAATGTTATATAAAGACAATGCAACATGCATAATACAGTTAAAAGAAGGTTACATGAAAGGAGATGAACAAAACCTTAGTCACTGAGAACTAAAATACTATTCCCATGAAATAAAAACCGAAGAATATCCGAAGAATTTCATTAAAGTGGAAATAAAATAATTTCTATTTTTTCTAGTGATATATTGAAGGAAAATATAATTATAATCTCATCTAAAATATCCGAAGAAGTTCATATAAAATAATTTTGACTTTTGGTTCATGGTTATTAATTAATAATTAGGCACTTTAATTTTGTATAAAAAGCAAAGCCAACTTGATCCAACTTATATTGAAATACTTGTATTCTAATGCAAATTGAACAATACAAGTGAGTAAATAAAATACAAGTATTTTAATATAAATTAGATAATAATTGAAACAAAAAGTATTGAAACAAATAATATTTTTTAAAAGGCATATGAGTATCTCAGTCATTTTTTAATTGTCATTTATCTTTGTTTTATTATTTTTACTATATTTATATTATTTTAATTAATAAAAAGATATCTTAATTAATTATGAATGTATTTTTTTTATAAAATTGACTTTGCTTTATTTTGTTTGTTAATTTTTTTTTATTTTTTATGCAAAACGTATAAGGACACCTAAAAATGAGCAAAAATAGATATAATTTTGTTATAAAAATAGAGTAAAGAAATTATGTAATGAAAATAGAGTAGAGAGTATAAATGAGGAAGACATGAGAAAAAGGAGAAAATATATCCACTTATCTATGGTTCTTTTGACATGCCTCTATTTATAGGCATACAAGTATCTGAAGTTACATGATTTAATTTTAAAATTAAAACCTAATAACACTATGCAATTAAAATAGGAATTTATGGGCCGAGAGGTTATGAAAATGTGGAGTTATGGACATTCAAAAGATATAATATTCATAATACTCCCCCTTGGATGTTTGTTAATAAGAATATGTTTTGTTAAAACCTTACTAGAAAAAAGCATATGGGAAAAAAATCTAGTAAATAAAAGAGTATATTTATTGTATAATACACATATGAAATTGCTTCGTTAAAAACCTTACTAGAAAAATCCAGTGGGACAAAACTTTAGTCAAAGAAAAAAGTACAACACACATTCCTCCCCTATAAAAAATATCACTTTAAGTCTTTAAGTCGACGCATTCCAATACCTCACACCAACTTTTTAAATGTTGCAGTAAGCAAAGTTTTTGTGAATAAATCTGCCAAATTATCATTTGATCGTATTTATTGAATATCGATTTGTCTACTTTTATCAAGATTATGCTTGAAAAAGAACTTAGGATAAATATATTTTATCCAATTTCCTGTAATGTAACCTCATTTTAACTGTGCTATATCTTCATATAACACTGTAAGAGTTCTTTATTGACAAATAAACCGCTTGTTTTTCGAATGTATTGAATCATTTGCTTCAACCATAAGCATTCCCAACTTGCTTTGTGAATCGAAATTATTTTAGCATAATTTGAAGATGTGACAGTCAAAATTTGTTTAATTGATCGCCATGAAATAACAATTTCACTACTCATAAAAATATAACATGTTTGGGATCGAGCTTGATATGAGTCAAATAAAAATCTCGCATCAGCATAACCAATTAGTTTCGATATAGATTTATTTGAATAAAATAATCTCAAATCAATTGTTCCTCAGAGATAAGAAAATACATATTTAACTCCATTTCAATATCTTCATGTTAGAGAAGAACTATGTCTTGCCAATAAACATATCGAAAATATTATATCAGGTCGTGTATTATTAGCAAAATATAGTAATACACCAATTGCACTAAGATATGATACTTCATGACCAAGAATTTCTTTTTCATCCTCTCGAGTTCGAAAATGATATTTTTTTTACATTAAGTGATCTCTCAACTATTGGTGTACTCAATAGATGTGCTTTATCCATATAAAATTTGTTAAGGATCTTTTCTATGTAAGTTGATTGATGCACTAAGATTCCATAAGCTAAATGCTTGATTTGTATACCAAGATAAAATTTTGTTTTTCCAAGATCTTTCATTTCAAACTCATGTTTCAAACAATTAACTGTCATTGCAAGCTTTTTTGGAGTTTCAATAATATTTAAATCATCAGCATATACAACAATAATAGCAAATCCATATTTTGAGGATAAGATCATTTTTATATCATTCTTTCTACAGATATTTACTCAGATGATTGTACTATATTCGTCCCGATTGTTTTAGATCATATAATGATCTTTGTAAGTTGATATAATAAATATTCTAGAATTTTGTGTTTTGTAATTCAAGCATCTTAAATCCTTCAAAACTTTTTATATAGATATTACTATCAAGATTATCATATAAATAGGTCGTAACAATA
Organism: Balakata baccata; assembly: GCA_949630135.1. Classification (NCBI taxonomy): domain Eukaryota; kingdom Viridiplantae; phylum Streptophyta; class Magnoliopsida; order Malpighiales; family Euphorbiaceae; genus Balakata; species Balakata baccata. The sequence continues at coordinate 904 of CATIWF010012049.1, read as the reverse complement.
TCCATAAGATACATATCAAGTCTTTTATGTATTGCAAGACTTATAAGGTATTAAAAAGTTGCTGCATCCATCACAGGAGAATATGTTTGTTCATAATCAATACCTGGCCTTTGTGAAAATTCTTATGCAATAAGTCAAGCTTTATGTCTTACAACTTCATTATTTTTATTTCGTTTTTGCACAAATACTCATTTATATCTAACAGGTTTTACACCTTCAGATGTTTGAATTATTGGCCTGAAAACTTCACATTTATTAAGTGAATTTAATTAAACCTGTATTGCGTCTTTCCATTTCATCGATAACTCCTATTTTGACATTCTTCAATTGTTTTTGGCTTTAGATCCTCAATTTTCTTCATATATCAATTGCTACATTACAAGCAAAGATGTCATCGATGACTATTTTCTCTCGGTTCTATCTTTTTTCTATAACGACATAACTTATTGAGATCTTTTCATTATTATTATTTTCAGGTACCTGAATCTCTTCTGAAGATTTATTTGCTGTTATGTCATTAGACTCTTCAGGAGTTTCTATCTCCTTAATTAGGTATCTTGTTGACTAGCTTCTTTTCTTTTTCTAAGAATTTTATCTTTTGAACTAATTGGTCTACCACGCTTCAGACTTGCTTTAGACTCATTAGTTGTAGCAAGTTGTCCTACGGGGATATCAATTCACGTAAGAGCATTTGTAGCTAGTATATGTGATTTAGTCACTCTTTTAAGGTCAGTAAATGTATCAGGCAAATTTTGTAAATGTATTATGTTAGAGATGTGCCCAAAAGGCAATCGCCTTAAGCACTTAGTGTACACATTCATAAAGGCATTCTTTCATTATATTAGTATTCATTTGCATATGAATTGATATAGATCTTAAACTGATTAATGAAAGTCCATGATAT
>CATIWF010012043.1:0-11433 GCA_949630135.1 Balakata baccata | reverse complement strand
CTTTTCGGTCAATTGGGGATCATGATGTGTTGCTAGATACCGCTCATGATTCGCTTAAATTATTTGATATTTTAAGTGGCCAACATAACCGGGAACCTAATGGGTCACACGCTTTGGAGATGTAAAGAATGAGCAAAATGGATTAGGATGAGATCCAAAATATGATAAAATTATTTTGAGTTGGTTCACAATAAGATTGCTCGGAAAAAATCGTCGGGGGGTTGATGGGTCCGTACGGATCCGCATGGGCCCACAGGCCTGGCAGGTAAGCCAGCTGGGCCTGCCCAGTAGGCCAGCTGGTTGCTGCGCGTGCCAGTGCACAGCAACTAGCCAATGACCCACCCTTAATGCCCATTCACTATTCATAACTCCTATTTTCTCCTCTCTTCAATTTGGATCTACTTTTCTGATTTTATTTTGGATCTAAAAGACCCCAAAAGACAGAAAATAGACAAGAAAAAATTTTTGGAGAAGAAAATTTTTTTAGAGAAGAAAAGTTTTTTGGAGACAACAAGAAAATTAAATAGTTTAATTTTCTTCTCATATGAACATACACCATTGCTAGTACTTTGAGGTATGTTCAAGCCATCTCCCTAGTAGTTTCATCCTCTCATCTTCGCGTGGATATTGTTAGAGACAATCCAAGATTGGATTGTTGTGGTTTGCTACAACCCAACGAGGTGAGAAGTTGAAGAAAAATCAAGAAATTATAAAGGTATAAATTCTGAATTTTCTTCGGTTAAATTAGTTTTAATTGGCACATGTATAATCCTTTGATTCGGGTTTTGAAAATTTTTATATTCCGCTGCGTTATATGTAAGTGATACATGCTCAAAACCTTTCACTAGGTTAATTTTGTAGCTGGAGTATGTTTATGCATCTTTTCCCACCATATGTATGCTGGACCCTAGAATAAGGCCACTGCCCCTTCTAACATTTCTTCTGGCGGGCTGTGAGTGATTTCAAATAGCTTTTTTGTCTTGTAAAGCCATTATTCTACTTGTATTGTTGTTAACTGATCACGGCCATAAAAGTCTTCAGCCCCTAATCTCTTCAAGCACTCTAATATTGAATTTTTTCTGATGTGGAATGGCCAGCTGAGGTTGTACTTGTATTTGTGGGCCCTGTTCTACTTGAATCCTCTATTGTATATAATCCGTCATCATTCGCAAAAAATCTAGTTGCGGCTGTAGGGCTAGTACTGTTGTTGGAGATGGTGTAGCTTGATCATATCTGAGGCGTCCCTTTGGCCCACACTAAAGGAAGCTTCTCCTTCACTTCCTTCATCATGTCTACTCGGTTCGGATGCCATATTTCAACTATAAAACAAAGGAGCAAGCATATATTAATCCAATAATATCTTATTTCACAATTCTCAAAAATGACATGTATATGTATTAATCCATTCATATCAAACACTTTCCGATCTTAGGATCACTTAAACCATGCTCTGATACCAAAAATATGTAGCACCCTATATCCATAATACGTACCATATAATGGGCACTACAAGTCGGTTTTTAACCATATTAAATATTATTTCTTATCCTTAATGACGTATTAAGCAAATTGGTGTAGATTTTTTTCTTTTATATATATATAACATATTAAATATTATTTATTGTCGATGTGTCTATAATTGTCTTATTTCACTATTCAGTTATTAAAATTTTCGGCAGTATGACGACTACATTGTGAATCTTACCTTCTTATAAATTTGAAAAATAACACTCCCATTATACTCTACAATACCTCAACAACCTCAAATAACAACAGTTCCAAGCCATTACACATACATAACACATATGCATATAGATGTCATCTATAATATAAATTGTATCAGTACATCACACATTCATTCATATTGTCCACAACATCATACTTACATATACACTGTTTGATTCAATTTTATCTATTACAAAACTATATATATATACATGCCTTTAGTATAAAAGTCCAAAATACTATTAAATTTTCTTGATTCTTTTCTCTGCAGTTGTATGCTCACTCCAACTCCTATACTCCTCAATTTGTACTTCCTAAACCTGTGTGTAGCAATAACTACGCGCTAAGCAGTCTACGCCAAGTGGTGGATACAATTCTAAAATTTTCCATCTAAAGACATATGTACTATGCATGCACATTTATCTCATACAATCAATTCATAATACTTTATTTTTATTATTGTCACTTTATTATTATTATTATTATTATTACATAGTTAATTATTATAGTATTTATTTACTGGCACAACCCTTCACATACATTTCCTTTTTTTTTTATTACTAGTTCATTATAAATCTCTTTTTCAATCATTAAATTATATACTAGTTCTCAATTTATTTACCAACTTATTATTTATACTATTTTACCTTTATATTATCTTTTATATATATATATTTCTTGCATAATTACCATTTACTCTTTTTTCTTTTATTCTTTATAAGTTTACACTTAACTCCTTATTTTGCCCTTATTAGTATCCAATAGAAATCCTCGAACTGGACATGCAGGACGTGGACCCTAGAGGTCCGAAAACATAATAAGTTGATCACAGAACTGTAAACATGATAACATTGGCCTGCATATGCAAGTCGCCATGAATTGTATCGCGATAAGATATACTTATGACTAGCCAATTATATATTGTACTTCTGATTTAACTACCAGTATACTAAGGGCAAAACCATTTTTTTTACGTTTTTTTTACTTATACCCTTAAATAGCTGTATTTCATAAATATAATTCTATTTCTTATTCCATATAACACAATTAAACATACTTACATCATATTTTATTTCTTATTCATACTTACATATTCAAAATTATAATATAACTTTTATATTTCCACTTCTTATTTATTTCTCCATCATTCTTATTAATAATTACCAAATTTTTCATGCATATCATTATTAATAATTATTAAAACATGTATTTAGAATTTAAACAATCTTGTACATAATACCTATTTAATCCATAATATATCTAATTAATTCCCAAAAATTCTCATTAAATTCCTACTAACCTTATTTTAATTCTATTTTCATTTTTCTACTAAAATTCATTAAAATCTCATGAAATCAACTTATTTTCATCAAATCATTTATTCCAACATCATAATTTAAAGTAAATTTCATGTTTCTACACTAAATTTCCATGAATTCATAATTTTTCTTCATGCACACATACATACATACACATAAAATACCATCAAAATAAATGGAAAACAATGGAATTTGTATCCACAAACCTTATTTCTCTCTTTCTTTTCCCTTTTTTCTTATCTTTGCTTGCTCCCTCTTTGTCACCTTCACCTAACAAAATTCCATGCATAAATTTTTCCTCAATTTTTTTCCTTTCAATAATAAAAAATTTGCATGAATTATAAATTTCTACCTTAAAAATCTACCCAAAGTACAATTAAATTCACTAAACTCACTTGGAGTTTTACTCTAAAATATTCCTTCACACTTCTATCAATTTTTTCACCAAACATTGAGTTCTTAAGATTGCCAAAGATGAATCTAAGGCCTTAGAATTATTTGGAAGATGAAATTTGGTGGAATTTTGGAGAGAATTTGAAGAAAATTGAAGCAGAAAAATCGGGGAGGGAGGTCATGGCTGACGAGAGGACATGGTGGTGGAGTATTCTTGAAAATTATGATATTTTGTCCCTTTTATGCCCATCCAAATGGGCCAAGCTAAGTCCAACTCATTGGCCCAACTTAAAATAGGCCTATTATCCAATTTTTCTAACATTTTCAAGCTCAATTATTTTCCTTCTATTTTTTTTTGCACCATTTGTCATAAAAATATGTCCATAATTCTTAAACAATATTCCTTATGGTACACAAAAATTTTCGGGTCAAAATGATGTCATTTTCTGATCTGAAAACTTATTTTTCTGTCACCCAAAAATAAAATTTTCCCCACCAAAAAATTCCTCATAATAGTTAGAGTGAGTCTCTATGTTCGAATAATTTTTTGGAGGTCTAGCATTTTTTTCAGGCTTGGTCAAAGTTCAGTCAAACTAGGTTACTATTCAATCCAAACTGTATCTTATTTTTATTTTTGACTTTTAAAGGCTCATTTGAACTCAGTTTCACCTCAAATTACATCCTCGGACTTCTCATAAATTGTACTTTCCGATGGTCAAGTAAAATAGTTTTCGCCTTCAGGTGGTACTATTCATCCTAGGAGACTATTCATACCCGAAAAATATTATTCATGATTATCGAGTTTTTGGAGGCGTTACAGTTCTTATATGATTTTCCCGGTCGGGACTCCTAGTGTCTCGGTCAGGACTTGCCCGATGATGCCATACTTAGGTCTTGGGTTTGTAGGCTTCAAGTAATTCCTGGTCGGGACATCAATCTGTTTGACTTCATGATTTTGATTTCCAGATGATGTGACACACTTTGGTGGAGTCTCTTTTTCAACGGTCATATCCTTTTGAATTTCTCGATAAAATGTCCCGGTTTGGAATTGGTATGTTCCCATTGGGACATGGCCTGCCTCGGTCCTTCGGTTTCTGGAACTTTGGAAGAATCATAAGCCAACATTTCCTGATCTATACTCCTATCCCAGTCGGGAGATCAATGTCTCGATCAGAAGTTTCACGTCTCCAGAAAATACTTGACTTGTTCAATTAGAAACTCATAACCAAATATGCTGAAAAAATAAGATGTTAGTAACATTTGTCAAAATGAAATGGAGAGCAATCACCCTAGGGTTAACAATCTCTCTCTTTTTTATTTTGACAATCAAACTAAGCAAAAATAACAAATTGATAGTACATATTTCAAATTGAAGTACTGAGTTATAAGCATGCAAAGTTTCTTATCATTTGAAGACAGAGAACGTATTGAATAACGTAAGTCAAATAAGATTTTTAAAGTCAACATAATTGACTAAGTTATCAATTCAAAAAATAAGGTTAATTTTTACATGTTTTATGTTCTTTCTTCTCCCCCTTTGTCATTATCAAAAAGAATGGATGCATATAAGGCAAAAAGAAGTAATCACCAAGGAGAGTAAGAAATAAACATATTATTGAATAATAAAAATGTGTTACATAAAAAGAGAATGTGTGATCTAAACATGATATAACTACATATCTAAGTACTTAGCCTAAAAATTGAAAGAGAAAAAAAAGGGACAAGTTATGCATCTCCTTCTTCATCACTTGCCTCCTTTTCCTCTTCACCACCCTCTTCTTCTTCTTCATGAATGCCTACTCCCCCTCAAATGGTGGGGCTTGTTCCAAGCTATGAGTGCATAAATTACGATAGAATTGCCCTTGCATGCTTTGAATATCAAAATGAAGGTGTTACATCATATTTCTCATGGTGTTGAAGGATTGTATTTGAAAGTCATAAAGACTTTGCAAGGTGATATGTTGTGGTTGAGAAGGTGGTGGTGGAGGCATTTCTAGTCCACTTGACCCTTCTCCTCCTATGGAGAGCCTTGCGCACTTGCTTATAGCCTCTTGAGTTGCCTTTTAGGCTCTATGCTCTCCAAAAGCATAGAAAAAAGTATCAACCACTTTGAAAGGCCTTGCGCCCTTCAAAGAGGTTTTCCCTTGCAATTGAGGAGATATTGGATGTCCAAGAAGCTCTCATATTGAGAGTGAGATGAAGAGAAAAGAGCACGATTTTCATCCGTCATAAGATGAAGATACCTTGCAAGATAAGTGATTTGTGCATGAAGAGAGATGGTTCCTTTGGTAATGGAGGCCATGGATAAAATTTGTCAAAAAGAAGATAGGTCGTATTAGTAGATCTTTGGTGAATTATGGCATAAAGATAGGGAAGGTCTTCATGGGTGACTTTTTCGTTACTTTCACTTCTTGCACTGATAGTGAAAGTGACGATGTGAGAAAGCATCTTGATGTGTTTAACATTGGATTTTTTATCAAGACGAGTTTTAAGGGAGATGTTTTTCCACACATCAAGGGGAGAAAGATGCATGGCTTGAGTATTGATAAGGCCTACCTTTTTGAAGCCAAAAGCATCTATAAGTTGATGCTTTGTCATCTCTTATGGTTGGCCAAAGAAACAAAATTGAATAGTCGAGAGGGTGCTTTAGGTGTTTAATCACTTCAAGAATGAAGAGGAATTCGATGGTGAGTTCATCATGGCCATCTTCAAGGGGCATGATGAAATTTGTCCACCCTATTTCTTCAAGAGTGCTAATGACTTCATCTTTGACACCCAATTTGTCAAGATTAAGGGTACGGTTTGATATGAACTTCTTGGTGGTGATGTTGGCATACCATTTATTCTCCTCTGTTGAGAAGGTGTTGAAGATATCATTGAAGGAAGAGAAGTTGGAAGAAGAAGCCACTCCTTTACCCTTGGAGGCTCTTTATTTCGAGGTGCTAGTTTTTGGTGCCATTGGAGAGGGTGAGTAGAGAGGGAGTTTGAAGATATTGAGTTTAGAGAGAAAATATTTGAGATTGAGAGAGAGTTTTGATGCAAAAGTGAGGAAAATAATGAGAATAGTGGGGTATTTATAGAGTTTGAAAAGGCATGTTATCATTTGAGGTGTTTTAATAGGAGTTATGATAGATGGATTTGATTGATGGCAATTACAAAAGGCTATCATCGAGGCAGTCCCGATTGAGACTAGAGAATTCCCGACAGGGAACCTTCCAACGATCAGAAAAATTTGAATTGTTGGATGCAGTCCTGAGGGGGACAAGTAGCTTCCCAAGGGTGCAGGTTTAAAGAGGTGCAACGGTTGGATTATTTTTAAATGTTCCGAGCGAGAAATGATGAATTACAATGATAAATCCAAAGACCAAGAAGTTGAAAGCAGGAGGGATAATGTCCTGAGCAGGAAATTTATTTGCCAAGCGGGAGTTACATGCACTCAGAGGATTTAGAGGAAAGAAAGGAAATATGACTGAAGTACCCTAGTGTGGCATATCATAGGTTATGATCATGAATGATTTTTGATAATAAGAGTCTTTTAGCCTATCAACTTTAAGTTCAATAGACTTAAAATATCAACTTGTGTATGCAAAAGTTCATGAATCAAACAAGAAGCATAGCATCCATATCAATCAGTTAAAGAGCATATAATTCATATAAACATGTTTATGCATGTAAAAGCATGATTTAAAGTTTTCCCAAAATAATGTGCTCCCATCAAGCATACCAAGCTCTCTTTTTATAAAGCAAAACCTTTCATCATTTAGAGGCTTGGTAAAAATATATGCCAATTGGTTGTTAGTGTCAATAAAATCTAACACCACATCACCATTTTGAACATGATCTCTTAAAAAATGATGTCTTATATCAATGTGTTTACTTCTAGAATGTTGAATGAGATTCTTTGAGAGATTTATTCCACTAGTGTTATCGCATTTGATGGGAATGTGATCAATCACTTAGCCATAATCCTTGAGTTGTTATTTTATCCAAAGAACTTGAGTACAACAACAACCCACCTCCACATATTCCGCTTTAGAGATGGATAAGGCAACCACCACATATTAAATGAAGTATTCCTAGGATACCATAGGCTTAAATATATGGTGTCATAAAGATATTTTAAAATTCTTTTTACTACATTCAAATGTGATTTTTTAAGACATGATTGAAATCTAGCACACAAGCATACATTATACATAATATCAAGTCTAGAGGCGGTTAAATAAAGAAGTGAGCCGATCATACCTCCATAAAGTTTTTCATTAATACCTTTACCCTTTTCATCTTTGTCTAATTTTATTGATGTACCCATTGGAGTCTTGGCATTCTTGCATTCATCCATCCCAAACTTTTTGATCAATTCCTTAGTGTACTTGGATTGGTTGATGAAGATGCCATCTTTGCTTTGATTAATTTGGAGTCCAAGGAAGAATTTGAGCTCACCTATCATGCTCATTTCAAATTCCCTAGTCATAAACTTAGCAAATTCTTGGCAAACATCCTTATTAGTAGAGCCAAAAATAATATATCAATATAAATTTGAAAATAAGAGTGTCATGCTTATGTTTTTTAATAAAAAGAGTTATATCTGAAGGGTTTTGATCATGTATCACATACATATAACGCAGCGGAAAATAAAAATTTTCAAAACCCGAATCAAAGGATTTTACATATGCCAATTAAAACTAATTTAACCAAAGAAAATTCAGAATTTATACCTTTAAAATTTCTTGATTTTTCTTTAACATCTCACCTTGTTGGGTTATAGCAAATCACAACAATCTAATCTTGGATTGTCTCTAACAATATCCACGCGAAGATGAGAGGATGAAACCACTAGGGAGATGGCTTGAACATACCTCAAAGTGCTAGCAATGGTGTATATTCATATGAGAAGAAAATTAAACTCTTTAATTTTCTTGTGGTCTCCAAAAAATTTTCTTCTCCAAAAAATTTTCTTCTCCCAAAAGTTTTTCCTTGTCTATTTTCTGTCTTTTGGGGTCTTTTAGATCCAAAAGAAAAGTAGATCAAAATTGAGAGGAGAAGAATTCGAAGAGGCATGAATAGTGTCATGGTCATTTTGGCCATTTATAGTGTGACTGGGGCAATAGGCGTGCTGCGCGCTGCGCACTAGCGCGCAGCAGCCCACGCCTGGGCTTGCTGGTAAGGCCCAGCTGGCCTACCTGGCAGACAAATCGGCAGGCCTGCCAGGCGCGTGGGCCCTCCAACCCCCCGAGCCATTTTTTCCTGCGATCTTATCTCGAACCGTCTTAAAATAATTTTCTCATATTTTTGATCTCATCCTAAGCCATTTTGCTCATTCTTTACATCTCCAAAGCGTGTGACTTATTAGGTTCCCGGTTATGTTGGCCACTTAAATTATCAAATAATTTAAGCAAATCATGAGCGGTATCTAGCAACACATCATGATCCCCAATTGATCGGAAAGTCATTGGTTTGACTACAAACCTTTCCATAGACAATAATATGTGCAACTCATCCTTTCACCATTCTATACCCCACTCAGTTCAGAGCATGGACTATGTGTCAGATCCCACTAGACTGACTATGTCACACCTAGCCTAAGTGATTTTAGATCTTGTCACTGAGACTCATTACTCAATTAGACATGTCACTGAAGACCGCCTTCATGACAGTTCCATTCTGGCCAGAGATTCCCGAGTAATGATCCCAACAAGAGGCCGCAGGTATACTCTCCCTCTATCAGGAACGGTGAATCCTCTGTTGGCTACCCAATTACCTTCAAATACCTCAAGCTGCACCCAATCACCACCCTATGAGCGACCTCTATGAGGCAACAAGCAATAGAGTCAAAGCACAGAATCAGTATCCAAGATATCCTTGAGTACCTCAAGTCTAAGGATACATTCACGATTGCTATGATGACACTATCATTGACATTTGAATAGAAAATCCATATGATTGTCTCATAGAATGTCATCCAATGTACTTGACTACTCTTAGCAAGCATCCACATGTTAACATTGAACATCTCATGCTCACAGCTTATGAGATCTACTGCTTGATCTAATCAAGGAATATAACATGTGCTAGTCTATCCGGATCAACAATGTCCTGTCTTCTTAATCCTATGACTAGGGATAATTTAGATACAAACATAATGATAGGAATCTCATTATCATGATCCCATCATGATTTCCTTCATGCTATGTTTCATATCATGGACTTTTATTAATCAGTTTAAGATCTATATCAATTCATATGCAAATGAATACTAATATAATGAAAGAATGCCTTTATGAATATGTTCACTAAGTGCTTAAGGCGATTGCCTTTTGGGCACATCTCTAACAATAACTCTACTAGGTCTAAACAAATCAAGATGCAATAATTGAAGAGGTCTAGAAGTGCTTACAACATTTTTGAGCTTGAATGATGATTTGTGTTGCTTGCCTATTTGACATGGCTCACAAGTCTTATCCTTTAAATATTTGACCTTTGGGAGCCCATCCACTAGTTCATCTTTCCTAAGGCTTTGAATTAAGTCCATACTTGCATGCCCAAATCTTCTATGGCATAGCCAAGATGCTTCACTAGTAGACACAAGACAACTAGAGTAAACATTAGTTAACTTGTGTAAGTCAATTATGTATGTATTGTCATCTCTTTCTCCTTTGAATATCTCTTGACCATTTAAAGAGATCATTAGACATTCATTGGAGTTGAAGGTGACTTTATTTCCCTTATCACATAATTGACTCACACTTCAAAGATTGTGCTTTAGACCATCAATAAACATTACATCATCTATGATTGAAATACCATAGTCCTATGGAGCCAATGCCAATTACCTTACCCTTAGCATTGTTTCCAAAGGTAACCTTATCTCCATCCACACATTTGAGACTAGTGAAGAGGTTTTTGTTTTTGGTCATGTGCCTTGAGCATCCACTATCCAAAAGCCATACATTTTCATTTCTTAAGGAATTAAAGCATACCTATAACACATAGATTCAAGTTTGGCTTTTAGGTACCCAAGCAACCTTGGGTCCTTAGGGGTTAGTTCTTGAGAGATCCCAATGGGATTTCCTTATTGAACAATGAATGTTAATGTGCTCAAACTCCATACAATAGTGGTATTGCTTAGTCTTAAAGGACTCTTGCGACTTTACTTGGGGTTTTGGCCTCATAACCTTCTTGTTTGAAACATAAGAGGAAGTGCAACAACAAATACAATCATGTGTAGTGGATGCTTTCCTAGGTGCATGCCTCTTATACAAAAAGGCATGGTTGGCCCTTTGAGGTTTCCCCCTTGAGCCTAGTGAGCCTTTGCTACTTTTCCTTTGAGTAGGGGCTTTAGTGTGTTATTTGTTTTTAGCCTTAGAGGCACCTACCTCTGTAATGTCCGCTAGAGAGGGCTTAGAATTGAGTGTTATATTATCAAATATGTAATATATAAAATTTTTAGTGAGGGTTATATGTGAGTTATATGGAATGTATATGAGATTTGGAGGTCAACCATATAAGACAAAAAAAAAAAAAAAAGAAGAGTTGGGCGGTGGAGGCTGCTTTATAGGGCAATTTGCCCACTTTTTCTTCTTAATCACTCTCTTCCATTTCTTCATCTTTCCCTCAAATTCCAGCCACAACATGAGTTGAATGCGATGAACCTATAGTTTTTAATTGGTGAATATGCAAGTCATGAATGATGAACTTGTGAGTTTATTATGATGAACCGGTGATGTACATGTGAGTTAATTGTGTTGTATCTATAATTTAGTTGTAATGAATCTATGAGTTAATTGTGATGTACATGTGAGTTAATTGTGGTGTATCTATAATTTAGTTGTAATGAATCTATGAGTTAATTGTGTTGTATCTATAAGTTAGTTGTAATGAACCTGGAAATTCATTATAACGAACCTGAAAGTGTAAAACAATGAACCTGTACGTTATGAAGGATGAATCTGAAATGTGTGTGGGGCATGAATTATGGTTGAATGTGTATGTTGTA